>QJPP01002948.1:0-176697 GCA_003996215.1 Jaltomata sinuosa
GGGGGGGGGGGAGGGAATTGAAATGATAACATAGGCAAAGGCCTAAGTTTGGGGGTGTTTGTACAAAGTGTAGAGAAGAAAAGGGGTTCATTTCAATGCAAGGTAGAACCATATTCCTAAAATGAAAAAATGCTTCCAAATGTCCAATGAAATGAACAAAATGAGAATAAAGGAATAAATTGGTGCTACCAAGTGAAGGTAATTAAAGGATGTTAAATGATCATGTTAAAGGGAAACTTGGGTTGTAAGAGAGAGAAATAAGGTGAAGTTAATGTACAAAAATGTGAGCGGTGTTTTGAATTATGAAAGGGAGTATTAGGGAGGTTTAATAACTTGACACAAATGTAATCCTCACCTTAACCCTAGCCAATATCGTAACCCGCAAGTCCGTAGTGATTCTGAGCTTGGTAACTCTATATTAGTGGCTAATTACATGAAGGGCAAACCTATAGTTTGATACTGTGCACTCGAACTTCTTTGAGAGAGTGAGAGTCTTCGTATTCTCTTATCATCCCTCTAATTTGAATTTCACGATTGTGAGTGGAATTCTCTCTTGTGGTCAATGGAAACACAAACATGATATGAATGATGAAGTCTCTATTTCAATTGAGAGGAATGAATGAGATAAGTTGTGTGGTGAATCTCGAGGAAAACCTTAAAAGTCCATGCCAATGACTTGAGAAGCCTGATAATCTTGTTTTGAATAACAAATCCCCTGCTTTTGAATGAGAGATAAAACCCTTTTTCATCATGTTTTGAAATGAGCACTTGCCTTGAGAGTATGGTGATTCCAATTGAGATGAGCATTGTAGTTGAGTCTTTTTGCTTTGAGTCTTTTGTTGTTATTTTCTAAGGTTTTAGAGTAGAGTTAATCTTGTGTACAACCCTTGTATTTTGAGAACCTATTTCATTCTATATCTTGCGAGTATCTTGCTTGAGGACAAGCAATATTTTAAGTTTGTGGGTTTTATAAGTTGGTAATCTACCAACTTATAAAGCCTTTATTCATGAATTATTGCCATGTTTTGATGAGAATTGGAGGTACTTATTGCCTTTATTGATGTAAATGCAGGTACTCTTTGTCTAGAGAAGAAAGCAAAGGAATTGAACCCAAAGATCTAAAAAAGAAGTTAAAGTGTGAAGGTGATCGAAAAAGTGGAAGGAGCTGTCAAGAGGTGCGAGCTGCACATCACAAGATGTGGCTGCACCGCTCTTCAAACCTAAGTCGCACAAGCATTTGAACTCACTTCCTAGAGAAAAAGTGACATGCAAGACGTAGAATGAGAGATGCGATCGCCTGTGCCATCACACACCGATTGCACAAGCCCCAAAGGGTATTTTTTCAAAAATCATGTGACGTATTTGGGAAGGTTCTAAAATACTTTTTGGGGGTGTGTACTCTTGTGTACCAAGCACACACGCAAGTGTACATGGTCATGCAAGTAATAAAGTGGCTCTTGCGAGCCAAATATTGATCCCACATGGACTTGGTGTTTAGCAAACGATACAACTTAATTATTACTATTAAAGTTAAGCAAGTGCGATTCGTAACCAATAGTTTGAGATTTTTTTATAAATTAAATACTAGAAATAGCGATGATATGAAATTCGGATTGTAAACAACATATGAAAAAATCCAGGGTTGAGGCATTCACTCCACATTCATGCATAAGCACAGTTTATAGCCGGTATTGGTGTTTATCGTGATTGTTGATCTATGGGGTTGATATTATAACTCGGGAATGGTCATCCTCTAAGTCATCTACCCAAATTAATCTCACAACTACATTGTTGATCGGGGATGTGAGTCCTTAATTTGGATGCATTCAACTATCTTCCAATTTTACTAACCAAGTGGGGCGCTTAGGTATATTTCTATCCTAACTGCAAATCATCCTTTACAATTATTAACTAACAATAAAATATATGATCCACACTCCCTACGTTATTCATTCCATCTCTCAAATACTATGGTCAATTTGTTTTGAGACTTGGATTTATTCTAAAATTCATGACACTCTAGAATAGTTAAAACAAGAACGTAAGAACAGTCATATGACATGGTAAACGATTAAAACAACTATAAAACCATAATCAAACAATCATGTTGTAGCCTCAACCCTAGAAAGAGGATGTTTAGCCACTCATAATCTAATTCACGATTAAAAAATTGATGTAGTTCATAAAAGAATTAAGTAAAGAAAAAGTAGAGAATAAAAACCCTAAGGTAGCCTCCTCCTTGTGTTTTTGCAATCCAAAACCATACAGAAGTGTTCACAATTGAAGCTAAGTGTCCTATTTATAGTGTAGGATAAGTTGCAGTCACCGGGAACAGGGTCCATGACACGCTAGCCATCGCGGAGGACAACCTCCGTGTCATGCTGCTTATCACGACAGCCAACCATTGTGCCACGCTTTTTATCACGACACCCTCTTGGCATGACACGCCCTTAACACTCTTCCCTACTAGAAGTTACATCATTGCAGCTGACTTTTCTCTGTTCCATGCCCATCAAATGGCAGCCAACCTACGTGGCACGGAGGTGTGTTTTTACGTCCATTTCTCACCTCCAGCGCAAGCTTTCCACCTTCCTTTATGTCCCCATGGTTTGTAGCTTGTTCGTAGGCTTCAATTAGCTTCCATAGCTCCTCCAAAGGTATCCTACATCAACTCATAAGACACATTAGTCCATAAAAGACAATAGAGTTCATCAAAGCACCCTAGAATAGGCATAGCTCAAGCTAGCAACACTACTCTTCTCGTCTAAACTTTATTTGATCATTTTGACTCATGACTTGTTCCAAATGCATACTAAACACTATAAATATGTATTTTAGTGATCTTAGGCGTAATTACAGACCTAAGTGTCATTAGCTATGCGCGTTTAGCTTAGTTTTAGGATATTTTGGTGTGATATTGAGGTATATATTGTGTATGTGTGTATTTGGTTTCCAAAGTACATGCTTAATATGTTTAAGGTGCATTAGATCAAGTCAAGAGTCAAAATGATCAAATAGAGTTTAGACGAGAAAACTAACCTTGCTAGCTTGAGCTATGCGTATTCTAGTGTACTTTGATGATCTCTATTGTGTTGTATGGACTAATGTGTGTTATGAATTGATGTGGAAGACCATTGAAGGATATATGGAAGCTAAATTAAGCCTACAAACAAGCCACAAGAAGTGGGAAATCAAGAAACAAGTGTACGAGGAGAAGAGAGCAAAAAATGGATGAACCTTCACGTTCGGAGGGGTCCATGCGCCGCACCCATAAAGGATGAGGTGTAGTCCATGAATCACACACCCTAAGGCTGAGGTTCAGTTTCAGACTCACACCCCAATCGTGGAGGTCCACTGGTTTGGCCACGCGGCCAGCCACGCGATGCGACTCCCTTAAAATGTCCAAAATCGGGTTTTAACTTGGTTTAAGTTGGGGGCAAAGTTGTAAATGCATATGATTCTCATGGTACAGACTATGGACGACCTAAAAAACTATAAAAGGATTAATTAGCCATATTTACACACATCTTTGGAAGAAGACACGAATTGGAGAGCAAAGAAGACATTAAGGAGCTCAAACTAGGGTTCTTTGTTCTTTAACTTTTGTTTCTTGTAGTTTTACTTTATGAATTCATCAATGGTGATTATTTTTAAGACTATGAGTGGATAAAAACCCTCTTTCTAGAGTTGAGGCTACAACATGATTGCTTAGTAATGATTTTATAGTTGATTTATACGTTTATCATGTCATGTGATTGTTTTTGCGTTCTTCTTTTACTATTCTAAAGTGTCATGAACTTTAGGATAAATCTAAGTCTCAAAATGAATTGACCATAGGAGTGGAGGGACGGAATGAACAACATAGGGAGTGTGGATTATGTATTTAATTGGTAGATACTAATTGTAGGGGATGATTTGTGGTTAGGATAGCAATATACCTAAGCGCCCCACTTGGTTAATGAAATGGGAATATAGTTTAATGCATCCAAATTAAAGACTCACATACCCTCTCAAAGATGTAGTTGTGAGATTCATTTGTGGTAGATTACTTAGAGGATGACCATTCCCAAGTTGTAATATCAACCCCGTAGATCAATAATCACGATAAACACCAACACTGGCTAGAAACCATAGTTACGCATAAATGTGTAGTAAATGCCTCAATCTCGGATCTCTCCATATATTGTTTGCAATCCAAATTTCATATCATTTTTATTTTTAGTATTTAGTTTACAAAATAAAAGCTCAAACTTCTCTTGGTTATGAATCACACTTGTTTAAATTCAATAGTGAAAATTAAGTTGGATGGTTTGCTAAACTTCAGGTCCCTGTGGGATTGATATTCAGCTCACAAAAGCCACTTTATTACTTGCACGACCACGTAAACTTGCATGTGCGTTTGGGAGAAACATGTTTTTTTGAGGCAACACAAGTTAAGGTAGTATTTTTTATCTTTTTAGTTTCTTTAGTATCACCTTTGGTTTTGTTCTTATTTTGTGTTGATAGGTTGAAGGGAAGTATGAGTACCTGAGATCACAGATAAGGATCATGAAAAACATTAAGTGTGGGGTCCTTCGAACCCCTTTGATGAAATTGATGCTACTAGCTAGGCCTAGAGGCCTCAGGGAGTATTTCTTTCTTTACTTTTAATTTATAATTTGGGGACAAAGTATGATTTTAAGTGTGGGGTGGAATCTTTCGATTTTGTTAGGGTGAAGTGCGCTAGAGGATTTCTATTTTTATTTATTTTGATTAAATTGAAAAAAATTACAAAAAGATTTTATCTTTGTTTGTTTTCAGTTTTTTAGTTTGTTTAGTAGAAGCACACTTCACCCACGCCTCGATTTTTATTTTTGGTTCTTTTCCAAGGGGGAACCCTTTGAACCCAGTATCCTTTTTTGATTTCTAGGAGTAAATTTAAATTTTTTGTCTTTAGGAATAAATAGGGATGCTGGTGCTAGGTGCTACACATGATTACTTGTTGCAAGTTGGTTTTGAATTTTGTGGCATGATTAGAAAAAAATTGAATGACTACTGTGTGACACCTAAGCTCTTTTATCTGACTCTTGTTGGATTAAATTTGAATTCATGCAATTTCTTGGTTGAGAGTCTATAAGTGTCCTTGATTTGAATATGTGCCAAGTGTGAGTGAGGTTTTTGTTAGTCCATGTTGCATTTTGGTGTCTAGAACTTACCCCGTGTGTTTGCAAAGGGAAATAAAGAATGTTGAGTTTAGGAGATGATATAGGCATTTCTTTGATAGTCATGTTTTATACCATCTTTATCTACCCTTTGTGCCTGACCTTAGCTAGCCCCGTTGAGCCTTTAGCCTATTATTTGGTAGCCTCCTATAGAGCTTATTCCTTTTCTTTCAATTGCCCACAATTTGATCCAAAACTTCTAAGCGCTTTAGTTGAAAAATTAAGATGTTAAGAAGTGTAAAATTGAAGAACTAAAAAGTGAAGTGAAGCCCCAATGAAATAGATTTTGGTGTGTTGAAAAGTCTTGTGTGTTGTTGGTAGGGAGTAATGTAATGAAAAAACAAATTGATCAAAAGAAGCGAATCATGTGTTGATAGAAAACAATTCCTACTAAAGATGTGTAAACTAGCTTAAAAAGATGGGGCAAAACAAAAGAAAGTTGGGAAGATAATAATGGTGTAAAACAAGTTGGTTGGAGATGATGTTTTATGTAAAATGTGATATATTACAATGCTTAGGGAAGATAGTCACTATTCTTGACCAAATAGTCCCTACCCGTTCCTTAGCCTACACTACAATCTTTAAAGTCCTACTTGATCTTGAGATTTGACATTGTGATATTAGTGGAGTACTCCATTACGGGAAAGCATATGGTTCATCTTATGTGACCTGTGAATTCTTTATGAGAGTGAGCGAAATTTGATTCTTACACCCATTTTTGTGATAATTTGCATAGGTGTGAGTGAATATCGGTAACTCTCTTATGGTGAGGGCGCTTGTTTAATGATAGACAGGTGACTTATATGATCTCTTTGTTGAGTAATGTGCATGAGTTTTCCAATTGAGTAGAGTCAATTCTTGAGGCTAGGGAGTCTTGTAGTAGTATTCATGTGATTCTAGCTGTAATATGGCATGCCGTATATAGAACTTACTATTCATGTAGTCGTTGTAGTTCTAGATTGAGTGTCTTAGTGTTAATAGGAATTTTAGAGTCTTCTTTGATGGTGATTAATGTAAAGAGTTGTTCAAGGATGAACAAGGCTTTAAGTTTGGGGTGGTGATCTTAGGCGTAATTACACACCTAAGTGTCATTATCTATGCGCGTTTAGCTTAGTTTTGAGAATAACTTGGTGTGATATTTAGGTATATATTGTGTATGTGTGTATTTAGTTTCCAAAGTACATGTTCAAAGTGTTTAAGGTGCATTTGGAACAAGTCAAGAGTCAAAATGATCAAATAGAGTTTAGACGAGAAAACTAGCCTTGCTAGCTTGAGCTATGCGTATTCTAGTGTACTTTGATGAGCTCTATTGTGTTGTATGGAATAATGTATATTATGAATTGATGTAGGAGACCATTGGAGGATATATGGAACCTAAATGAAGCCTACAAACAATCCACAAGAAGTGGGGAATCAAGGAACAAGTGTACGAGGAGAAGAGAGCAAATAGCGGACGAACCTTCACATTTGGAGGGGTCCATGCACCGCACTCCTCAAGGATGAGGTGGATTCCATGCCTCACACACCATAAATCTGAGGTTTAGGCTCAGCCTCGCACCCCCCCCCATCGGGGAAGTCCACTGGTTTGGCCACGCGACGTGACCCCCCCTAAAACGTCCAAAATCGAGTTTTAACTTGGTTTAAGTTGGGGGCAAAGTTGTAAATGCATATGATTCTCATGGGACAGATGATGGACTACCTAAAACACTATAAAAGGATTACTTAGACACATTTACACACATCTTTTGAAGAAGACACAAATTGGAGAGCAAAGGAGACATCAAGAAGCTCAAACTAGGGTTCTTTGTTCTTTAACTTTTCTTTCTTGTAGTTTTACTTTATGAATTCATCAATGGTGATTCTTTGTAAGAATATGAGTGTCTAAACACCCTCTTTCTAGGGTTGAGGCTACAACATGATTTCTTAGTTATTATTTTATAGTTGGTTTATACGTTTATCATGTCATATGATTGTTCTTGCATTCTTGATTTACTATTCTAAGGCTTCATGAACTTTAGGATAAATCTAAGTCTCAAAATGAATTGACCATAGGAGTGGAGGGACAAAATGAAGAACGTAGGGAGTGTGGATTATGTCTTTAATTGGTATATTCTAATTGTAGAGGATGATTTGCGGTTAGGATAGCGATATACCTAAGCGCCCCATTTGGTTAAAGAAAAGGCACGATAGTTTAATGCATCCAAATTAAAGACTCACATCCCCGCTCATTGATGTAGTTGTGAGATTAATTTGTGGTAGATGACTTAGAGCATGAACATTCCCAAGTTGTATGTATAAACCATAGTTACGCATGAATGTGTAGTAAATGCCTCGACCTTGGATCTCTCCATATATTATTTGCAATCCAAATTTCATATCGTTGTTATTTTTAGTATTTAGTTTACAAAAGAAAAGCTCAAACTTATCTTGGTTATGAACTGCACTTGTTTAAATTCAATAGTGAAAATTAAGTTGGCGGGTCTTCTAAACACCAAGTCCCTGTGGGTCGATATTCGGCTCACAATAGCCACTTTATTACTTGCACGACCACGTACACTTGCGTGTACACTTTGGAGCAACAGTTAGCCACAAAGTACACACTTATACCATATATACCTCAATATTACATAAAGTTATCCTCAAAACCAAACCAAACATGCATAGACTATTACATTAAGGTGTATAAATACGCCTAAGATCACCACCCCATACTTAAAGCTTTGTTCGTCCTCGAACAACTCTTTACACTAATCATACTTAAGGAAGACTCCAACATCTCTATTACCCTAAGATACTCAAGCTAGAACTACAATGACCACATGAATAGCAAGTTCTATATTCGGCATGCCATATTACAACTGGAATCCCATGAATACTACTTCAAGTCTTCCTAGCCTCAAGAATTGACTCTCCTCAGTTGGAAAACTCATGCACATTACTCAACAAAGCGGACATACAATTCACCTATCTGTGATCAAACATGCACCCTCACCACAAGAGAGTCACCCATATTTACTCACACATATGCAAATTATCACAATAAAGGGTGCAAGAATCAAATTTCCCTCACTCTCACAAAAAATTCGCACGTCACATAAGAGAAACCATAAGCTTTCCCTTAGTGTAGTATTCCATTAATATCAGAATGTCAAAGCTCAAGATCAAATATGACTTTAAGGATTGTAATGTAGGATAAGGGATGGGTAGGAACTATTTGGTTAAGAATAATGGATATCTTTCGTAAGCACTTTCATACCTCACATTTTTCACCGAGCTCATCTCCAACCAACCTATTTTACATCATTATTATCTTCCCAACTATTTATTGTATTGCCCCATATTTTTAAGATAGCTTACACATCTTTAGTAGGGAGTATCAACACATGATTCACTAATTTTGATCCTTTTATTTCTTTTCATTACATGACTCCCTACCATAACACGTACACCTTTTCAACACACCAAAAACTATTTCATTGGGGCTTCACATCACTTTTCCTTCCTCAATATTCTACTCCTTAACATCTTAATTTTTTAATAAAGCCCTTAGGAGTTTTAGATCAAATTGCGGGCAATTGAAAGAAAAGGAATAAGCTATAATTGAAGCTACCAAAGAATAGGATAAAGGCTGAATAGGGCTAGCTAAGGTTATGCACAAAGGTAGATAAAGAGGGTATAAAACATGGCTATCAAAGAAATGCCTATATCATCTCCTAAACTCAATACTTTTTATTTCACTTTGCAAACACACGGGGCAAGTTCTAGACACCACAATGCAATATGGAATGTACAAAATCCTCACTCACACTTGGCACATATTCAAATCAAGTAGGCTACTTGTAGACTCTCCACCAAGCAATTTCATGAATTCACATTTAAGCCAACATCACACAAGAGTCAAATAAAAGAGCCTAGGTGTCTCACAGTAGTCTTTCAATTTTCAAATCATGCCATAGAATTAAACACCAACTTGCAACTAGTAATCCTGTGTAGCACCTAGCCAGAACATCTCTATTCATTCCTACTGAAAAATATTCAAATTTATTCCTAAAAATCAAAAAAAAATTGGGTTCAAAGGGCTCCCCTTTGGAAAAGAACCAAAAACAAAAACCAAGGGGTGGTTGAAGTATGCTTATACTAAACAGACCAAACAAAAAAAACAAAAAAACAATGATAAATCTTTTTGTATTTTTTTTAATTTAATAAAAATAAATAAAATAGACATCTTATAGTGCACTTCACCCTAACCAAATCGGAAGATCCCCACCCCATACTTAAAACCATACTTTGTCCCCAAAGTATAATTTAAACATCAAGTTAGAAATACTCCCTGAGGCCTCTAGGCCTAGCTAGTAGCTTCAAGTTCATCTAAGGGGTCTGGGAGATCCCACACTTCATGTTTTCCATGCCTCTTAGCTTCGATCACAGGTACTTAGACTTCTCTTCATCCTGTTGACACAACACAAAAATAACACCAATGGTGATACTAAAGAAAAACTAACATGAATAAAACTACTACCTAAACTAGGGTTGCCTCCCAAGTAGTGCTTGATTCAATGTCGCGACACGACTCACATCACAACTTTGATTCCCATTCTCTCATCCTCTTTCTCCTACTTGGGGCCCATCTTCTCTTTCTTTTCTAACCTCTCTTGTCCTCACACTCGAGGTCTGAGGCCTTTCTTACACCCACCTTCTTAGCATCTCATTTAGGTCCTTCAGGTTCAGGCTCTTTTGTCAATTTGGGTAGCTCCATGAGAGAGTTCGAAGAGGTAATTAGAGGTACACACTTCTCTACCCCAGACTCATCCACTTCCATCGCTGTGATCATACATAGATTTTTGTAGTGTGAGAGTGTGTTGAGTACTTTGTACACTCTAAATATCACATCTTTATCATTTAATCTCATCTTGAGCATGTCATATCTCAGATCAATAAATGCTCCACCGGTAGCCAAAAATGGATGTCCTAATATGATTGCTACCCTGTCATCTGCATCATAATCAAGAACAATAAAGTCAGCAAGAATAATGAACTTACCAACCTTGATGAGAATATCCTCAATGATTCCTTCAGGGACCACTCTAGTTCTGTCTTCCATCTATAGCATAACTGATGCAGGCCTTGGCTTCCCCAATCCAAGATTATAAATAATGAAAGGGGCATCAAATTAATGCTTGGCCCCAAATCACCCAAGGCTTGGACAATATCACTTTCACCAATTTGTTTGGGGAGGGTGAAACTCCCAGGATCTTTGAGATTTTTGGGCATCTTGCTCATAATGACAGAACTGCACTCTTCAGTAAGTGCCACAGTTTCAATATATGCAAGCCTTCTTTTGTTTTCCACCATATCCTTCAAGTACTTAGCATACTTAGGCATTCCCTACAAAATATCTAACAAGAAGTTCTCTGAACTTGTCAAAGAGATTCTTAAAATACGCATCCTTTTTGGCATTGATATGCTTTTGAGGGAATGATGGTGGTGGTGGTCTATCTTTAGTCTACTCAATTGGATTTTTTATAGGGTACTCAGACTTCGCCTTTTTGTCAGCTTCTTCGGACTCAGTCTGCTTTTCTGTCTGCTTAGAAGTGATCAACTCTTCTTGCACCTCATGATTTTTCATTGGGGGTGAGTTAATCAAATCTCTCCCACTCCTCAAAGTGATTGCCATTACTTTCTTGGAAGCTTTTGTGTCACTAGGCAAACCCCCTTGGGGTCTTGTATTTTGTGCCTGAGCTAGCTGACCTAACTGCATCTTAAAATTATTTTGAGCCAATTGTTGATTTTTGATCTCTGCAACCATTTGTTCTTGGTTGGCCAGAATTTTTTTCTAGGTCTCTTCTATCTTGTTGGCCTGAGTGTTGCTCTAAATACCTTGCTGCTGTTTAAACTGTTGTGGTTGATCCTGATTAGTTCCCCAAGAGTAAGTGGGCTGACTCTGCCAGTTGCGATTGTAGGCATTACCTAGTTTTGATTGCCTTTCTGTGCATTGCCCACAAAATTTACTGACTCCGGATTTGCTACACACAAGTTTGCCAAATACCCACTAAGACAACAAGTTTCACACCAAGTTTGAGCCTGCTGCAGTGTATTTACCTGAGCCTAAGGTTGAGCTACACTCAACTTATTGAACTGAGCCATCATCTAAGTCTGAAAACTGGCTAACTATGCCGCTAATGCTGTGACACTATCTAACTCAATCATACCTGAAGGCTTCTTCACCATACTTCTTGACATATTAACCTTCCACTCCGGATTGCCTTGTGTATAACAGTTAAAGAGAGTATATAGCTCATCATAGGTTTTCTCCAAAGCTTGACCACGTGCCGCTGAATCTAGCAATTTTTTTTGTGTTATGGTCAAGACTTTCTACAAAAGTGTGAGATAATATCTCATTAGCCTGCTGGTAATGTGGGTAATCTCTAAGAAGAGACTTGAATCTCTCCCATGCATGATAGAGATTGTCATCTGGCTTTTGCTTGAAACTTAGAATCTCACTCCTCAGCTTTACAGTTTTGCTCGAAGGGAAGAATCGAATGAGGAATTTCTTTACCAAGTCATCCCAAGTTATGATTGAGTTTGAAGGTTTTGCCTTCAACCATTTCTTTGCTTCTCCCAAAAGTGAGAATGGGAAAATTGTGAGCCTCATGTAGTCTATAGAGACTCTTGTGGAAATAAATGTGTCACTTATCTTCAAAAAGTTTTGGAGATGAACCTATGGGTCCTCAAATGACAACCCTGTAAACTACCCACTTGTGTGCAACAATTGCACTATATTCTGTTTTAGCTCGAATCGGCCTCCGGTGGCTGGCTTCTTAATACAGGAGGTCACATTAGTTACTAGTGGGATTACCACTTCGTGCACTATCCTGCTGGCTGGTGGTTCCTCAGCCATTGCTACAGGAATGGTCTCGCCTTGTTGAACTTGCTCAAGATCCACACTTGTGCCTACAAATTTAGTGACTAAGACCAAGTTGTTATCACTTATCAAACAAAATAGTAAAAACAAAAATTAGATACTAATTTTCAAGTCCCTGACAATGGTGACAAAAACATGTTGCATCCCAAGTGCACACATGGTCATCCCAAGTGCACACATGGTCATACAAGTAATACAGTGGCTCTTGCGAGCTGAATATCGATCCCACAGGGACTTGGTGTTTAGCAAATGATCCAACTTAATTATTACTATTAAAGTTAAGCAAGTGCAATTCGTAACCAAGAGTTTGGGATTTGTTTTTATAAATTAAATAGTATAAATAATGACGATATTAAATTCGGATTGTAAACAACATATGGAAAAGTCCAGGGCTGAGGCATTCACTCCACATTCATGCACAACCATGGTTTATGGTCGGTATTAGTGTTTATCATGATCATTTATCTAAGGGGTTGATATTATAACTCGGGAATGGTCATCCTCTAAGTCATCTACCCAAATTAATCTCACAACTACATTGTTGATCGGGGATGTGAGTCCTTAATTTGGATGCATTCAACTATCTTCCCATTTTACTAACCAAGTGGGGCGCTTAGGTATATTTCTATCCTAACTGCAAATCATCCTTTACAATTATTAACTAACAATAAAATATATGATCCACACTCCCTACGTTATTCATTTCATCTCTCAAATACTATGGTCAATTTGTTTTGAGACTTGGATTTATTCTAAAATTTATGACACTCTAGAATAGTTAAAACAAGAACGTAAGAACAGTCATATGACATGGTAAATGATTAAAACATCTATAAAACCATAATCAAACAATCATGTTGTAGCCTCAACCCTAGAAAGAGGATGTTTAGCCACTCATAATCTAATTCATGATTAAAAAATTGATGTAGTTCATACAAGAATTAAGTAAAGAAAAAGTAGAGAATAAAAACCCTAAGGTAGCCTCCTCCTTGTGTTTTTGCAATCCAAAACCGTACAGAAGTGTTCACAATTGAAGCTAAGTGTCCTATTTATAGTGTAGGATAAGTTGCAGTCATCGGGAACAGGGTCCATGACACGCTGGTGATAAGTCAGTAATCTACCAACTTATTGAGCTTAAATCCATGAATTATTGCTATGTTTTGAATAGATTTACATGTTCTTATGGCCTTTATTGATGTCTATGCAGGTAGTTTAGCTAACTAATGAGAAACAAGGAAATGGACCCAAAAAGAGTTCAAAAGGAGTGAAACGTGAAGTGTTTGAAAAAGCTTGAGATTTTGACCTGAAATACGGTGGCCGTGCAACACGCCTCCTCCGCATGAAGATGCAAAAGCTACTGAAGAATATGTTAAGGGGTGTGGTCATTGTGCGATGCACATATCCTAAGGTGCCAACTATACCCCTTTTGCATGAAGCTCCCAAAGTCAGTTGAAGTCACTAGTCCAACTGAAGAGGGTATGCAACGCGCATATCACGATGTGCGAACTGCACGTCGCACCGCACACCACCCGAAGAGGAAATGTTGTCCTAAATTTCAGTGACGTTTTGGGAAACTATAAAAGGCCAATTTAGGAACAATTGTAAATATTATACTTAATTTCTAAATATTTTTGAAAGCTTTTTGCCTCAAGAACAAGTTTTCCTCTCCAAAGAGAAGAGGGTTTGAATCCATTCTCTTGGTTAACCATTTGTGCACTCAAATTGATCTTAGAACTTGAGATTTATCTCTAATGAAGAGGATTTTGACTTACCTAGTTGGTATATCTCTCTCTTTTACAATGACTGGCTATTTATCTTGTCTAGAAGTGTGTTGATGATGGGTGCTTGACAAATGGGTATGGGTGTTGTTATTTCATCTTTATAATTGCTTATTTGACATGGGTCTAGTAGTTTCACCAAGTTTTAATCCTAAAATTCATGGTTGCAAACATTAATTTTCTTTACTTGACTATGAGATTGCTTGAAAGAGAATTTCATGGTTTCAAATGTGAAATTACTAGTGGGAACTTGGGTTTCCATCTAGCTTTGAGGCTAGAAATAACTCTTATCGAAGGAATCACTCACTTAAGGGTCTAAGTTAGAGATTGTGTGATCTCCCCAAGCTTAGGTTGGTTGTTTGTTGATTAAACCGGTGATGTTCTAACCAAGATCATCGGATATATGGTTGTTGATCAAGAGATAACAATCCATACCCGTGACTAACACTACTTATGTCAATAAGTAAGAATAGATGTGAATTGGTAATCACCCTAACCCATGATTAATGCCCCATCGGATACACATCCCTAGTCACCTACTCTATTTGATACACCCGCTTTCATTTACTTGCTTCTAATTGAATTGTGATTGTAATGATAACATCCCAATTCCCCCAACCTTTTACTTTCATGTTTAAGCACTTACTCTCATTTTGAACTAAATTCGACACAATCTTAATTTAGCTAGCTCCAAGTCCCTTGGGTATGACCCCGACACTCATTCGGAATGATAAACTTTGTTTTGATGCATGATTGTCGTGACCTCCAACTTGGGGAGCACGATTTGAGGGTTCATAAAAAATGGCGACGTTGCTGGGGACTTGAGTTGTTTGCTATTTTCGATTGTTGATTAGAAGTCACCTTGAGAGTACTTGCTTCTTTTACTTTTGTATGTTGTTTGTATTGAGATTGAGCAGGCTAGCCTATGAACGAGGCCGACCACAACGAGAGCGTCGACGGCTTCATGGAGGCTGAGCCTATTATACAAGAGGGTGTAGGTGCAATTTGCCTACCCCCCACAATGGGAAATACTGTCTTTCATTTGACTAGCACCATGCTCCACTTAATATAAATGAAGGGCCTATTTAGTGGAGCAGCACACGAAGATGCCAAGCGATATATTTGGAATTTTATAGAGATTTGCCAACCATTCATTTTTTAACATATCTCGCAAGAGTCCATCCGACTATGTCTATTCCCTTTTTCCTTGATGGGGGAAGCCACTACGTGGTTGAAAGAGTTGTCGAATGACTCTATCACATCTTGGGCCAAGTTGGATGAGGAATTTACATCGAGATTCTTTCCTCCATCTCGAAAGATGAAGCTAAGAGATAAGATTACCAACTCTAGGTAGCTCCCGGATAAGCCTCTACATGAAGTTTGGTTAAGGTTCAAAAATAAGCTTCTCTTGTGCCCGAACCATGAGTTGTCGAACAACGTATTGCTACAAAGCTTCTATCGGTCATTGAACTCTCTAAATAAGTTGGTGGATGACAACCTTGAAGGTGGCACCTTTATGGACTTAGAATTTCCCATTGCCTCGACTTTGTTAGAGTGAATGACAAAAACTAATCAAGCTTGGCATACGAGAGAAGATGATGTACAAACTTTGGGAGGATCCTTATCCATCTTGGTTAATGAAATGAGGAAGAAGGATGAGGAGCATGATGAAACAATAGACAAAATGATGACATAAATTAATCTAATGGACAAGCATGTGATGGGAGTAGGTGTTGCTAAGACAGTGAATGCAGCGAGTACACCAAAAATCAAAGCGAGTGATGATGAATTAATGACAGTGGTTGATGGCAATCTGTGCTTTGTGTCGGCGGGTTCTCGTCCCGAGTATTATCACCTGAGGGAGGAGAACCAAGGTTGGATTTGAGACAAAGGAAGAGACATAAATTAGCAGTTTAGAGTCAATGATGGTGATCATTTCAATCACCGGAGTTTGAACCCATATATTCCTTCAAACAAGGTGGACTCTCTCTACCAATTGGGCACAAGCAACCCCAGCCATTCCAAGTTGGAGGACATGTTTTCCTTGGTTCTTAAAAAGGTGTACACCACAAATACAGAAGTGAGCGAGCTAAAGAGTGAAGTCTCAACACTTTACCAAACTGTGAGCTCTCACTCAGCCTTGATCAAGCATCTTGAGTCCCAAATGAACCACCTCTCAAGCCAAATGAACCCGAGGATGAAAGGGATATTGCCTAGTGTAATGACCCTTCCGGTCATTTACACATTTTCTCCTTTCTTTTACCATTAGAGCTTACTTGTAGCGGCCCAAGTCATTTATGGCTTGTCGGGACCGGTAGTTCGGTGCTCGGGCTGTTTGTTTGGTCTTTATGGCCATTCCTCATTTTAGAGCTTCAATTTTTGAAATTGTTGACTTCCATCAACATTCTTGGTAATATCAAAGAATTAAACCAAGGTTCTTGGTAAAAGGAATCCCTTACTCGAAAGTTCGAGTTAAAGAAATGCCTCGTGTAACACCTCGCCTGTTTGGAAGATTTAAAGTAACCCGTGCCTTTGGGGTAAGACTAATAGTGTCTAATATACTAAGAAGGATGTGTTATGAGGTATTATAATCGCAAAATGGTCGTATGATAAGTTTTGAAGTCAAGCAAGTTGCGAAACAAAAGTCGGAAAAAGTTATTGTAAATTCCTTTAAGGAATTCTCTTTAAATTTCGGTTAAATGTCTTGGGGTGTTTCTCCCTATCTATAAAGAGTTAGTGGGCCCCCAATATACCAAATCTAAGGTCTACGAGTCTAGTTTCCAATGCACTAAACCATTTGTCCATAAGACTAGAGAGATATTCATGTTTTCGTAAGACTGCACAAGCAGACACGTCAAAGCGGGGCCCACATCCTAAGTCAGTTTGCCTTTATAAATCAGCTTCTCCTTATTTTTAAACCCATAAAAACAGACCAAAACCATAGACAAACAGATACAAACCTTAGAAATAATCCATGGACCTTGATCCTTTCAATTCGGAAGTTTAACGGAAGTTGCTCTACGTCGCGAGCTCATCATCGTGGTATAGTTTTCTCATTGTTTTGGCTCCATTTGTTGCTACTGCAAGGAGGCAGTTCGTGGAACTGATATTTTTATGCTATTATCATTTTATTATCGGAAGGTAAGGGTTCTAATTCCTTGACTCATTCTTAATTTGAGCTTTAGAATCAATTCCGAGGAGAACTTATCGTTATCGGCATGTTTGTCGTGTTTTCTTGTCGTATATTGTTACAGCTCGTGGTGGGTCCTTATAACAGCATGTTTAGCTTGGTATTTCAAAGGTTTTTGTCTAGGTAACCTTCCTCCTATGACCCTCCTTCGTTATTATATGTTCTAGTATTGTTTTATGGATTTCTGAGCCACGAAGTGGTATTTTGGATCTGTGGCTCTGGGAAGCCCCTTTGTCATATTAAATTGGGTTGTTATTGTTGTATGTTGATGGTGTTACGGTGTTGGAGGTACTGGGAGTTGGTGTGATTCTTATTGGAGTCACGAACGATGGTTATTGGATTGAATGACATGAAGTACGCCTTGAAATAGTGCCTCGGGAGCTCGTCACTCCTTGGAGATGTGGTTAACGTATTGTTGTTGGATTTAGCTGCCATTTGTTATTGTTATTGGCCTCTTTTTTATACTTTGGAGTTGGCTGGTCACGAGTGAGACATTAACACCTTATCAATTGGCTATGGCTCGTTCTTGCAGCCTTGTCGATTCTAGCAATTGTTCCATTACCTTGGTTGGTCAGGCTTAATAGAGACGCCTTTGGGACTTCAGTTAAAAGTATTTGTTTTGTGTGATTCAGAGCTTCCTGGAGCTGTTCGAGTCTGGACGATGCCGTTCCCGCAGCTAGTCATCGGATGACAGGTAGGTTATGGTTTTCCCCTATCTAGACTCTGCGTATATAGGCTATAATTGCATTAAATAGCATCCTTGGATGGGTTGTTATAGGTTTGTACCCCAGACCTTGTCCACCTTGTTCGTCCGTTATTTTATGCGTTGTTTGTAGTATTCGCGTAGTAATGTATATTACCTTTTTGGTCCTGTGTGGCCTTGTATTGAATTGGAACATAGATGGTGTGCTATTTGGGAATGTCAGTGAGTCCCGGACATAGAGATTATCCTTTTAGGCTGGTTATGTCTGCTGAGTAGCTATTGGGCATGTGCAGGGCTGATAGGAATTGTTGTGAGCCGTTGGGCTACTTTTATATTTGTGTGCGAGCATATCATCCATGAAAGAGGTTTTCCCCTGCATGTTTTACTACAGTTTTGGCTGTGAGCCACTACTGACAGTTTTCCTAAATTTGCATGGCCCTGGGGCCCCCTTTTTGGTACTGTTGTTGATAGAAAAGGGGATTTTTGGATGTTTTCGCATTGATTTTATTACTGGTACTAGTCTCTGCGGGGCAGAGCACCAGAGTTGATTTTATTACTGATACTAGTCTCTGCGGGGCAGAGCACCAGACTTGATTTTATTACTGATACTAGTCTCTGCGGGGCGGAGAACTAGACTTGATTTACTACAGTTTTAGACCCGGTTATGCCCGGGCACCCTTGGAGGGGTTTTTGAGGCATTTTCTACTACTTTTGTCCTGGATGTGGTCTGGGCATGCATACTTGAGACTGGGTCTCTATCTTGATACCGGACTTCCTTCTGAATGACATGTCTTGATACTGAGTTTTAGTATGGGGTCGGGGACCTCCATGGACCTTGCCGCTCCGGGCCTGGGGCTTCGGGCTGCGTGCGCCAGAGGGAAGGGTATACGGTGGAGTAGAGGTATACATGCTGAGTCCTTCCATGGAACCTGCCTGCTGGGCCTAATTGGCACCGGAGGAGGTACATATAGAGGTTCTATTTCACATCATATCATATCATGCATTGGATTCCACCCTTGTTTGTTGTGTGTTCAGTGTACGCTCTAGTAGTATGGGATGCCGGAGGGTTTGTTTTCACTTGATTGTGTTCCTAGGTTGTATGGGCGGCCGTTGGGACTGTAGGTAGACTATATTTACTCTTGTTTTTACTTAGAGCTTGTCTTGGTACCCGGTTCTTGAAAGATTAGTGATGGCTAGCCTGTTGAGGCTTTGGTTGTGGGATTTTTGATTATTGAGAGGGCTTTAGGGTCCTATCTTATTGAGGCACTTTTGTGTGGCCTTCTGAGCAGAGTGTGAGACTCTGGTTCTATTCTTGTGGGAAGCTGAGTGGTATCTCTCGGTTATTGTGGCCTAGTTATTTCATCCTAGGGTTGTACTTGTGAGGTGATTCCCTGGTTATGCTATCATATGATTGGATTGGTGTTATAATTTCCTTATACTGGTTGATTCCATTTTGAGTATGTTAGACTGCTCTCCGTCTTTTCCTTCCACTTGAGGTTACCGGTATACCGCCATTTTCTCAACTCTCTCTCTACTTACTTATATTGTTGTACAAGGACTCCAGGTGCGTTCTTCTTTCCTTCATCAGTGATTCTGTGTGATTGTATCTCTGTGCTAGCATGTGTTACTTGAAGCTCTTGGTCATGGATGATCTGTGCTAGCTCCTTGTGCCTTGCTTATTGCCTCAGTGACTTCTTTCTTGCTATCTGTTACTTACTGCTTTTATATCTTATATGCGCTCAGTCGGCCTATGATACCTACTGAGTACCCGTGGTTTTGGTGCTCATACTACACTTCTGCACTTTTTTGTGCAGATATTAGCTGAGCTTTTGCCGTTGATCACGTTGGAGACTCGTGCATCTTTGGATCTTTGAGACTAGGGTGAGCGCCTGACGATCGGGGCTTGTCTACATCTCATCTGTTGTACTGTTGCTCCTTGTACTTTCGGAGGCAATTTATGTTGTATTTTGTTACTTCTAGCACTTGTATTCTATTAGAAGTTTCTTTACTGTCGATACCAAGTCTTGGGGTTGGTGTAGTTTCCTTTATTTATTTATATTCGAGTTTTGCTTTCGCTTATTTCTGCTTGCTGGTGCATTTTGGTTAGGCAGTAGCCCATTACTAACCGTTCTGGGCTACGGGAATTGGTTCACCTACTGGGGATTGTAGGTTCCATCATGACTTGAGAAATCGGGTCATGACACCTAGCAACACCATCACCAACCCAAAGAATAACTGATTGAGGTAGTATTATCGTGCCGCGACATTAAATCAAGCACTGCTTGGGAGGTAACCCAAGTTTCTATATTTGTGTTTGGTTATCTTTTGTTGTTTTTGGTGTGTTTGTAGGGAATGCATGGAAGGAAAAATGAATAAGAGTAAGCAGGGCAAAAATGGGTTGTGCGGTGGATTGTGCGGACCGCACAAGCAATTATACATGGCACACAATGCACCACATGCCAAAATAGACTGCCAGAAGGAATTTAAAAATTTGGAGGCGATGTGCACTAGGCCATGCAGACTGCACAAGCCCAAGTGCGCGTCGTACCTCCATCGCATGGCAAAGCATATGCCTGGGGAAACCAGGGGAGAAAAAGAGGCGATGTGTGAAATGCCATGTGGTCCACACTAAGGCTAGTGCGAATCACAAAAGGTAAATTTGATTTTTAATTGACCTAACCCGTTGACTGACCCGACTCGGAGAAGACCCGACTAACTTTTCTTCTTCTTTTGTTTTTAAACCCACCTTTCTTCTCCTCCTTCCACCATCTTTTCTCTCAAACTCCCAAAATTCTCCCCCAAAACATTCCATAAACCTCTCTACTTTTCCCAAAATCTTCTTCTCCTTTCCCTGAACCATCTCCACCGCTACGCCACTGCTTCCACCATCGTTCTCCACTGAGGTTTGCTTGGGTCACCATTGTTGAAGTCCAAATAGCCTCAATTTTCACTCCTCCCTTCGTAATCTTCACTTATAGTAAGTTCCCCGATGTTAAACACTTGTTTTTATGGAGGTTGGGAACTCATATTGTGAAGCATGCTTAGTAGAATTTCCATGTTGGTTTTGGGTTAGATCTGAAAATTTTGGCTCCCCAATTTTGAGTTTTATTGATAATTTTGCTTACTTCCAACTTGGTAGAACTTGAATCTTGTTAATGCATGATTGATTGGTAGAAATTTTTAGCCTTGAAATCTATTTTTAGGGTGAAGTCTGAGTAACCACTTGTGATTGACAAATGATTTGGCCCGATGGTAGATTGGATGGCGTCGTTCTTAAGGGAAAATCATCATTTGTCATGAGGTTTTAATTGGAAATTGACTCTTGAGGCTGAATTTTGTTGATTGTATACCTATGATTATTGTTAAGCATTATATTTGGGGTGTATGATCTTGTGCTGGGAGGGAGTTAATTATTGCTAAAATTGTTGATACCCATTGATGCAAAAGAGGGCTTGATGTTCCCAATGATAGATGGGGTAACGTCCATCTTAAGGGAAGTCATTGAGTTCCTTTATTACTTGTTGTTGTGTTAATGGAAACCCGGGGAAGTCTGAGTATTCGGAGGTTATGGTCATGATATCCCTTGTCCCTCTTTGTTCATTGTTTATTTGTTGGTTAAATAGTGCAGAGTGCTAAGCACATCTTGCTCTACGGATCACATGCCGAATTCACAAGAACACAAGGAACCAAAAATTCCAATTGGGCCTTTGTGCGTTTCGCATGTGATGCATAGATCTTGATGTGCGGGTCACATAAGGCATCGCACCAGGTTATATATAGAAGGCCATTCACTGCTTCGAGGGGCGACGCATTATGCGTTGCACATTTTGGATGGTGTGAATCACACCGAGCTTCACATATCAATATGAAAATCCCAGTAGGTTTCTATTTACTTGTGCCATAGCACATGCGGTGCACACTCTCTCTGGTTCATTTTGCATAAGGTCCGCACAAGCCAAAAATCACCTACTTTGTTTTTCTAGTTCGTTAGATTCCATCCTTTGTATTTTGCTAACTTCTTCTTAGGTTTTGTTTGTGTTTTTGTCTCATAATCTCTGGATGCAGAACATGTCTTCTAGCAAGAGAAACATGGGAGGCAAACCTAGGCAAATGACTGTAGCGGAAGAATTGAAGCTTTGTTTTGGGTTGGAAGGCATGAAGGCCTATTATAAGAGAGACAAGAATAGAGCTTTCAATGTGGAGCAGAGTTTTAACCAGGGAGAATTTGGGAGTGATCTGCCCAACATGCACCAACAATTTGCTAATCGGGGATGACAGCCATTCCAGGATATACCCGAGGGATACTCCCTGAGGCCTCTAGGCCTAGCTAGTAGCATCAAGTTCATCTAAGGGGTCTGGGAGATCCCACACTTCATGTTTTCCATGCTTCTTAGCTTTGATCACAGGTACTTAGACTTCCCTTCAGCCTGTTGACACAACACAAAAATAACACCAATGGTGATACTAAAGAAAAACTAACATGAATAAAACTACTACCTAAACTTGGCTTGCCTCCCAAGTAGCGCTTGATTCAATGTCGCGACACGACTCACATCACAACTTTGATTCCCATTCTCTCATCCTCTTTCTCCTACTCGGGGCCCATCTTCTCTTTCTTTTCTAACCTCTCTTGTCCTCACACTAGAGGTCTGAGGCCTTCCTTACACCCACCTTCTTAGCATCTCATTTAGGTCCTTCAGGTTCAGGCTCTTTTGTCAATTTGAGTAGCTCTATGAGAGAGTCTGAAGAGGTAATTAGAGGTACGCTCTTCTCGACCCCAGACTCATCCACTTCCATCGCTGTGATCATGCATAGATTTTTGTAGTGTGAGGGTGTGTTGATTACTTTGTACACTCTAAATACCATCTCTTCATCATTTAATATCATCTTGAGCATGTCATATCTCAGATCAATAAATGCTCCACCGGTAGCCAAAAATGGATGTCCCAATATGATTGGTACCATGTCATCTACATCATAATCAAGAACAATAAAGTCAGCAGGAATAATGAACTTACCAACCTTGATGAGAATATCCTCAATGATTCCTTCAGGGACCACTCTAATTCTGTCTGCCATCTATAGCACAACTGATGTAGGCCTTGGCTTCCCCAATCCAAGATTATCAAATAATGAAAGGGGCATCAAATTAATGCTTGGCCCCAAATCACCAAAGGCTTGGACAATATCACTTTCACCAATTTGTTTGGGGAGGGTGAAACTCCCAGGATCCTTGAGCTTTTTGGGCATCTTGCTCATAATGACAGAACTGCACTCTTCAGTAAGTGCCACAGTTTCAATATATGCAAGCCTTCTTTTGTTTTCCACCATATCCTTCAAGTACTTAGCATACTTAGGCATTCCCTACAAAATATCTAACAAAGGAAGGTTAATGTGAAGTTCTCTGAACGTGTCAAAGAGATTCTTAAAATACGCATCCTTTTTGGCATTGATATGCTTTTGAGGGAATGGTGGTGGTGGTGGTCTATCTTTAGTCTACTCAATTGGCTTTTTGATAGGGTACTCAAACTTCCCCTTCTTGTCAGCTTCTTCGGACTCAGTCTGCTTTTCTGTCTGCTTAGAAGTGATCAACTCTTCTTGCACCTCATTATTTTTCATTGGGGGTGAGTCAATCAAATCTCTCCCACTCCTCAAAGTGATTGCCATTACTTTCTTAGAAGCTTTTGTGTCACTAGGCAAACCCCCTTGGGGTCTTGTATTTTCAGCCTGAGCTAGCTGACCCAACTGCGTCTTAAAATTCTTTTGAGTCAATTGCTGATTTTTAATCTCTGCAACCATTTGTTCTTGGTTGGCCAGAATCTTTTGCTAGGTCTCTTATATATTGTTGGCCTGAGTGTTGCTCTAAATACCTTGCTGTTGTTTAAACTGCTGTGGTTGATCCTGATTAGTTCCCCAAGAGTAAGTGGGCTGACTCTGCCAGTTGCGATTGTAGGCATTACCTAGTTTTGATTGCCTTTCTGTGCATTTCCCACAAAATTTACTGACTCCGAATTTTCTACACACAAGTTTGCCAAATACCCACTAAGACCACAAGTTTCACACCTAGTTTGAGCCTGCTGCAGTGCATTTACCTGAGCCTAAGGTTGAGCTACACTCAACTTGTTGAACTGACCCATCATCTAAGTCTGAAAACTGGCTAACTATGCCGCTAATGATGTGACACTATCTAACTCAATCATACCTGCAGGCTTCTTCACCATACTTCTTGACATATTACCCTGCCACTCTGGATTGCCTTGTGTAATATAGTTAAAGAGAGTATATAGCTCATTATAGGTTTTCTCCAAAGCTTGACCACGTGCCGCTGAATCTAGCAATTTTTTTGTGTTATGGTCAAGACTTTCTACAAAAGTGTGAGATAATATCTCATTAGTCTGCTGGTAATGTGGGTAATCTCTAAGAAGAGACTTGAATCTCTCCCATGCATGATAGAGATTTTCATCTGGCTTTTGCTTGAAACTTAGAATCTCACTCCTCAGCTTTACAGTTTTGCTCGAAGGGAAGAATCGAATGAGGAATTTCTTTACCAAGTCATCCCAAGTTATGATTGAGTTTGAAGGTTTTGCCTTCAACCATTTCTTCGCTTCTACCAAAAGTGAGAATGGGAAAATTATGAGCCTCACGTAGTCTATAGAGACTCTTGTGGAAATAAATGTGTCACTTATCTCCAAAAAGTTTTGGAGATGAACCTATGGGTCCTCAAATGACAACCCTGTAAACTGCCCACTTGCGTGCAACAATTGCACTATATTCTGTTTTAGCTCGAATCGGCCTCCTGTTGCTGGCTTCTAAATACAGGAGGTCACATTAGTTGCGAGTGGGATTACCACTTCGCGCACTATCCTGCGGGCTGGTGGTTCCCCAACCATTGCTACAGGAATGGTCTCGCCTTGTTGAACTTGCTCAAGATCCACACTTGTGCCTACAAATTCAGTGACTAAGACCAAGTTGTTATCACTTATCAAACAAAATAGTAAAAACAAAAATTAGAAGGTTACTAATTTTCAAGTCCCTGACAATGGTGCCAAAAACATGTTACATCCCAAGTGCACACACAAGTGTACATGGTCATACAAGTGCTAAAGTGTCTCTTGCAAGCTGAATATCGATCCCACAGGGACTTGGTGTTTAGCAAATGATCCAACTTAATTATTACTATTAAAGTTAAGCAAGTGCGATTCGTAACAAAGAGTTTGGGCTTTGTTCTTATAAATTAAATAGTAGAAATAACGACGATATGAAATTCGAATTGTAAACAACATATGGAGAAGTCCAGGGCAAAGGCATTCACTCCACATTCATGCACAACCATAGTTTATGGTCGGTATTAGTGTTTATCATGATTGTTTATCTAAGGGGTTGATATTATAACTCGGGAATGGTCATACTCTAAGTCATCTACCCAAATTAATCTTACAACTACATCATTGAGCGGGGAGGTGAGTCCTTAATTCGGATGCATTCAACTATCTTCCCATTTTACTAACCAAGTGGGGAGCTTAGGTATATTTCTATCCTAACCACAAATCATCCTTTACAATTGTGAACTAACAATCAAAGATATGATCCACACTCCCTACGTTCTTCATTCCGTCCCTCAACTCCTTTGGTCAATTCCTTTTGAGACTTGGATTTATTATAAAATTCATGACACTCTAGAATATTTAAAACAAAAAAGTAAGAACAATCATATGACATGGTAAACGATTAAACCAACTATAAAACCATAATCAAACAATCATGTTGTATCCTCAACCCTAGAAAGAGGATGTTTATCCACTCATAATCTAATTCACGATTAAAAAATTTATGTAGTTCATACAAGAATTTAGTAAAGAAAAAGTAGAGAATAAAAACCCTAAGGTAGCCTCCTCCTTGTGTTTTTGCAATCCAAAATAGTACAGAAGTGTTCACAATTGAAGCTAAGTGTCCTATTTATAGTGTAGGATAAGTTGCAATCATCGGGAACAGGGTCCATGACACGCTGGTGATACTTCGGTAATCTACCAACTTATTGAGCTTAAATCCATGAATTATTGTTATGTTTTGAATAGATTTACAGGTTCTTATGGCCTTTATTAATGTCTATGCATGTAGTTTAGCTAACTAATGAGAAACAAGGAAATGGACCCAAAAAGAGTTCAAAAGGAGTGAAATGTGAAGTGTTTGAAAAAGCTTGAGATTCTGACCTGAAATACGGTGGCCGTGCAACACGCCTCCTCCGCATGAAGCTGCAAAAGCTATTGAAGAATATCTTAAGGGGTGCAGTCGTTGTGCGATGCACACATCCCAAGGTGCAAACTACACCCCTTTTGCATGAAGCTCCCAAAGTCAGCTGAAGTCACTGGTCCAACTGAAGAGGGTATGGAACGCGCACATCACGACGTACGAACTGCACGTCGCACCGCACACCACCTGAAGGGGAAATGTTGTCCTAAATTTCAGTGACATTTTGGGAAACTATAAAAGGCCAATTTAGGAACAATTGTAAATATTCTACTTAAGTTCTAAATATTTTAGAAAGCTTTTTGCCTCAAGAACAAGTTTTCCTCTCCAAAGAGAAGAGGGTTTGAATCTATTCTCTTAGTTAACCATTTGTGCACTCAAATTGATGTTAGAACTTGAGATTTAGCTCTAATGAAGACGATTTTGACTTACCTAGTTGGTATATCTCTCTCCTTTACTATGAGTAGATATTTATCTTGTCTAGGAGTGTGTTGATGATGGGTGCTTGACAAATGGGTGTGGGTGTTGTTATTTCATCTTTATAATTGCTTATTTGAAATGGGTCTAGTAGTTTCACCAAGTTTTAATCCTAAAATTCGTGGTTGCAAACATTAATTTTCTTTACTTGACTATGAGATTGCTTGAAAGAAAATTTCATGGTTTCAGATGTGAAATTACTAGTGGGAACTTGGGACTCCATCTAGCTTTGAGGCTAGAAATAACTCTTATCGAAGGAATCACCCACTTAAGGGTCTAAGCAAGAGATAGTGTGATCTCCCCAAGCTTAGGTTGGTTGTTTGTTGATCAAACATGTCACGACCCGATTTCTCGGTCATGATGGCACCTCAACCCCCCAGTAGGCAAACCAATTCCCATAGCCCAGGACAATTAGTGATGGGCTACTATCTAACAAATAAGCAGTAGAATAGATAACAAGAGTATATATATATACATATGCGGAAACTAAATCAAACCCCAAAACCTGGTATCATAGTATAGAGCCAAACTACATACATGGAGTGCAAATAACCCAAAACAATATATACAGATGTCTCTGAATGGTAATAGAGTACATGAAGCAAAAGATAAACTAAAGCTAAGTTCCGATCGCCAAGAGCTCACCCTCAGTCTGAAGTAGTCCCCAACAGATCTCCAAGCACGAATCACAGCGATCTAACGGCGATGGCCCGCGCTAGGATCTTTGCATCAACAGATCAGGGGGTAGGTGAAGCACCACAATGCGAAGCATAAGGTACCCAGTAATGGTATCAAGCGACTGGGCACAATATAAGATAAAAGCATGATAACAGACAGAAAAACAGCAAGCCAGTCACAGAAATCAATGAAGGTACACAGGAACTAGCCTAGAGGGAAATCAAACAGAACCACATGTGAGGCCAGTAAGCGAATATACACACGCATAGGCACAAGGTGAAAGTAAGAAAATAAACGCACCTGGGGTCCTTGCAATAACAGTGTATACAATAATAAGTTTACGAAATGGACGGTATACCGGTAACCTCAAGTGTAAGAAGAGGGAAAGAGTAATGATAGGCATGCTCAGAGACATGAATCAAACTCAACTAATCATATCAATCTCAATCCAGAACTAACAGTTTAGCAGTGACCAATTTCATTCTTAACCGTAACAGGGAGTAATTCTGTAAGTAAATAGCAAGAGTCTACCTACAGTCCCCCGGCCGCCCATACAACCGAGGAACACAAACAAGTGAAAATAAACCCTCCGGCATCCCATACTACCGGAGCGTACAATCAACAAACAATAAACAAGGGTGGAACCTCAAACAATGAATGATATGATGCATGAAGATCTCAAGTGAAATGGTATCTCTGTATGTACCTCCTCCGGTGCCGATCCGGCCCAGCAGGTATGTTCCATGGAAGGACACTGCCCGTATACCTCTACTCTACTGTATACCCTTCCTCCGGCACACGCAGCCCACAACCCCTGGCCCAGATGGCAAGGTCCATGGAGGTCCCAGTCCCCATACTAAAACTCAGTATCCAAAACATGTCGTCCGGAAGCAAGTCCGGGTTCAAGATAGAGACCCAGTCTAGAATATCCATGCCCAGACCCTGTCCAGGACTAAAGTAGTAGGAAAATATCTCAAAAACCCCTCCAAGGGTGCCCGGGCATAACCGGGTCTAAGCAGTAGAAAGTCATCTCAGGTGCTCGGTCCGACCGAGGCTAAAAATCATCTCAAGTAGCAAGAAAACTCAACTAGCACCCCGGCCCTGCCGAGTCTAGCGTTAATCGTAAAACTGATGATTTAAAACATAATTTACTTTCTTTTACCCAAGAATACTCACAAGTCAAATCAAACCATTTCCAAATCATTTCCATCAAAAACGGGCCCCCCGGGCCATGCAAGGTTTAGAAAATAGTGTCAGTAGGCCCGAAGCCAAAACCATAGTAAGACATGGATAAAACCTCTTTATATGCATGGAAATGGTATGATCACACACAATAGCTGCCCAGCAGCTCACAATCAACCTATCGACCCTGCACAGGCCCACAGCTACTCAGCAAGCATAACTAGCCTAGAAGGATAATTCGATGCCCGGGACTCGCGGACATTCCCAAAATCCCACCTTCTATGTTCCAGAGTCAACAAAGCCTCACAGGACCACAAGGGTAAATAAAATATATCGGCAAATACTACAAGCAATGGAGGAACAAAAGTACGCGGACATGAATAAAGCGGTCAAGGTCTGTGGTACCAACCTAATAAACCAACCCAAGGATGCCCATTAATACAATTTTATCCTATATATGTGGAGTCTAGGGAAAATAAATCGTAAACTACCTGTCGTCCAATGACAAGCTGCTAGGACAATGATTTCTGAGCTCGAACCGCTCCGAAAAAGCTCCGAAACGAAATCAAACTTGAACTCGGGCTTGAATAACTTGACGTAAATAATCGATATTCTTTCAAAAATCAAATTATTATGGCAAAATATTTCCTCTTAAACCCTTTTCAATCGTATGAATGCATAGAGAGAGGGAAAAGCCAAGGAACCTTTGCTACTGTTATTTCTCAATGTTTAAAAGGAAAAAAAATGGTGAAGTATATGTGCCAAGGATGTACCTACTTGCATATATGTAAGAGGCATAAAGTTATTTGGATAATAAATAACATAAGTAGAACTATGTCATCACTTTTTTTAAATATTAAAGTATAGATCTCATCACTTAGTAATTAATTCATTGAATTTAGTATAATATGCCACCACTTTAAGACATGAATTGTTGTACACTTCCCCAACTTCCACGTGGGGTGAGCACCTTTAGCTAATACTCTGTTGGCCACTCCCTCCACCTACACGTGGAGTGGAGGTGGCAATTATAAAGGAACAAAATAAATTCATATCCCGTTATTTATATATTCGGGTATTGCATAAATTCGTGGTAAAATATATATAACTTTTTAAATATACCATAATTAATAGAAAATCATTCCGAATAAAACCTACTATATTATAATAATAATTTTCAACATAACTAAATTTACTATCTCCGTTAAAATATTACAATGTACAAAAACCTTATAAAATAAATACATATACAATTATATCGTAACAAAAATATTTTTCATAAACCTTTAAAATATTTTAAAAAGGTAATAATAATATAACTTTTTACCAAATTAAACTTTAAAATAAAATATTTTCAAATTTACGCGCGATGCTAATAAAATTCTTAAGCTTAGGCTCATAATTCACCATCACACGATTTTGATACTCAAGAACTCTCTTGGAATCCTCCCTTATGTTTCCTCACTGTTTCAGAACTGAAACGGCATTTTAAAACGTGAAGTTGAGGCTTAAATCGAGTTTGACCCGAACCGGTTTGCGAACCCGGTTCGCGACCCGGTTCGCAAACCGGTTCCTGCCAGACAATCCGCGGTAAAACAGTCATAACTTTTTACTCCGAGATCAGTTGGACGTGAGGTTTTGTGCGTTGAAAACTAGACTCGTAGAACTTTGATTTGGTATTTTGGGGGACTTCTAACTCTTTATATATTGAGAGAAAAGCTCCGAGACATTTTACCCAAAGTTCAGAAAATTTATTTAAGAACTTACGATAACTTTTTCCGAATTGCTTGACTTCAAAACTTATAATGCGACCAAACAAATGGACCCGGAACCGAAATACCGGTCCCGACAAGCCTTAAGTGACTTGGGGCCACTACAAACAAGCTCTAACGGTTCAAGGAAAACTTATACGTGGAAATAATCGGAAGGGTCATTACAAAACTGATGATGTTCTAACCAAGATCATCGGATATATGGTTGTTGATCAAGAGATAACAATCCATACCCGTGACGAACACTACTTATGTCAATAAGTAAGAATAGATGTGAATTGGTAATCATCCTAACCCATGATTAATGCCCCATCGGATACACATCCCTAGTCACCTACTCTATTTGATACACCCGCTTTCATTTATTTGCTTTTAGTTGAATTGTGATTGTAATGACAACATCCCAATTCCCCCAACCTTTTACTTTCATGTTTAAGCACTTACTCTCATTTTGAACTAAATTTGACACAATCTTAATTTAGCTAGCTCCAAGTCCCTTGGGTACGACCCCGACACTCATTCGGAATGATAAACTTTGTTTTTCTGCATGATTATCGTGACCTCCAACTTGGGGAGCACGATTAGAGCGTTCATAAAAAATAGCGACGTTGCTAGGGACTTGAGTTGTTTGCTATTTTTGATTGTTGATTTGAAGTCAACTAGAGAGTACTTGCTTCTTTTACTTTATTATGTTGTTTGTATTGAGATTAAGCAGGCTAGCCTATGAATGAGGCCGACCACAACGAGAGCGTCGACGGCTTCATGGAGGCTGATGAGGCTGAGCCTATTATACAAGAGGGTGTAGGTGCAATTTTCCCACCCCCCACAATGGGAAATACTGTCTTTCATGTGACTAGCACCATGCTCCACTTAATATAAATGAAGGGCCTATTTAGTGGAGCAGCACACGAAGATGCCAAGTGATATATTTGGAATTTTATGGAGATTTTCCAACCATTCATTTTTCAACATATCTCGCAAGAGTCCATCCGACTATGTCTATTCCCTTTTTCCTTGATGGGGGAAGCCACGACGTGGTTGAAAGAGTTGTCAGATGACTCTATCACATCTTGGGCCAAGTTGGATGAGGAATTTACATCGAGATTCTTTCCTCCATCTCGAATGATGAAGCTAAGAGATAAGATTACCAACTCTAGATAGCTCCCGGATGAGCCTCTACATGAAGTTTGGTTAAGGTTCAAAAAGAAGCTTCTCTTGTGCCCGAACCATGAGTTGTCGAACAACGTATTGCTACAAAGCTTCTATCGGTCATTGAACTCTCTAAATAAGTTGGTGGCTGACAACCTTTGAGGTGGCACCTTTATGGACTTAGAATTTCCCATTGCCTCGACTTTGTTAGAGTGAATGACAAAAACTAATTAAGCTTGGCATACGAGAGAAGCTGATGTACAAACTTTGGGAGGATCCTTATCCATCTTGGTTAATGAAATGAGGAAGAAGGATGAGGAGAATGATGAAACAATAGCCAAAATGATGACATAAATTAATCTAATGGCCAAGCATGTGATGGGAGCAGGTGGTGCTAAGACAGTGAATGCAGTGAGTACACCAAAAATCAAAGCGAGTGATGATGAACTAATGACAGTGGTTGATGGCAAACTGTGCTTTGTGTCGGCAGGTTCTCATCCCGGGTATTATCACCTAAGAGAGGAGAACCAAGGTTGGATTTGAGACAAAGGAAGAGACAGAAATTTGCAGTTTAGGGACAATGATGGTGATCATTTCAATCACTGGAGTTCAAACCCTTATATTCCTTTAAACAAGGTGGACTCTCTCTACCAATTGGGCACAAGCAACCCCGCTCATTCCAAGTTGGAGGACATGTTGTCCTTGGTTCTTAAAAGGGTGGACACCACAAATACGGAAGTGAGCGAGCTAAATAGTGAAGTCTCAACACTTTACCAAACTGTGAGCTCCCACTTAGCCTTGATCAAGCATCTTGAGTCCCAAATGAACCACCTCTCAAGCTAAATGAACCCGAGGATGAAAGGGATATTTCCTAGCGACACCATCACCAACCGAAAGAATAATTGATTGAGGTAGTATCATCGTGCCGCGACATTAAATCAAGCGCTTCTTGGGAGGTAACCCAAGTTTATTTATTTGTGTTTGGTTATCTTTTGTTGTTTTTGGTGTGTTTGTAGGGAATGCATGGATGGAAAAATGAACAAGAGTAAGCAGGGCAAAAATGGGTTGTGCGGTGGACTGTGCGGACCGCACAAGCAATTATACATGGCATACAATGCACCACATGCCAAAATAGACTGCCTGATGGAATTTGAAAATTTGGAGGCGATGTGCACTGGGCCGTGTGGACTGCACAAGCACAAGTGCGCGTCGCACCTCCATCGCATGGCAAAGCAGATACCTGGGCAAACCAGGGGAGAAAAAGAGGCGATGTGCAAAATGCCATGTGGTCCACACCAAGGCTAGTGCGAATCACAAAAGGTAAATTTGATTTTTAATTTACCTAACCCGTTGACCGACCTGACTCGTAGAAGACCCGACTAACTTTTCTTCTTCTTTTGTTTTTAAACCCGCCTTTCTTCTCCTCCTTCCACCATCTTTTCTCTCAAACTCCCAAAATTCTCCCCCAAAACATTCCATAAACCTCTCTACTTTTCCCAAAATCTTCTTCTCGTTTCTCTCAACCATCTCCACCGCTACGCCACTGCTGCCACCGTCGTTCTCCAATGAGGTTTGCTTGGGTCACCATTGTTGAAGTCCAAATAGCCTTAATTTTCACTCCTCCCTTCGTAATCTTCACTTATAGTAAGTTCCCTGATGTTAAATACTTGTTTTTATGGAGGTTGGAAACTCATATTGTGAAGCATGCATAGTAGAATTTCCATGTTGGTTTTTGGTTAGATCCGAAAATTTTGGGTCCCCAATTTTGTTGTATTGATAATTTTGCTTACTTCCAACTTGGTAGAACTTGAATCTTGTTAATGCATGATTTATTGGTAGAAATTTTAGCCTTGAAATCTGTGTTTAGGGTGAATTCTGAGTAACCACTTGTGATTGACAAATGATTTGGCCCGATGGTAGATTCGATGGCGTCGTTCTTAAGGGAAAATCATCATTTGTCATGAGGTTTTAATTGGAAATTGACTCTTGAGGCTGAATTTTGTTGATTGTATACCCATGATTATTGTTAAGCATTATATTTGGGGTGTATGATCTTGTACTGGGAGGGAATTAATTATTGCTAAAATTGTTGATACCCATTGTTGCAAAAGAGGGCTTGATTTTCCCAATGATAGACGGGGTAACATCCATCTTATGGGAAGTCATTGAGTTCCTTTCTTACTTGTTGTTGTGTTAATGGGAACTCGGGGAAGTCTGAGTACCCGGAGGTTATGGTCATGATATCCCTTGTCCCTGTTTGTTCATTGTTTATTTGTTGGTTAAATAGTGCCAAGTGCTAAGCACATCTTGCTCTACGGATCACATGCAGAATTCACAAGAACACAAGGAACCAAAAATTCCAATTGGGCCTTTGTGCGTTTCGCATGCGATGCATAGATCTTGATGTGCGGGTCACATAAGGCATCACACAAGGCTAAATATAGAAGGCCATTCACTGCTTCGAGGGGTGACGCATTGTGCGGTGCATATTTTGGATGGTGTGAATCACACCCAGCTTCACATCTCAATGTGAAAATCCCTGTAGGTTTCTGTTTACTTGTGCCATAGCACATGCGATGCACACTCTCTCTGGTGCATTTTGCATATGGTCCTCACAAGCCGACAATCACCTACTTTGTTTTTCTAGTCCGTTAGATTCCATCCTTTGTATTTTGCTAACTTCTTCTTAGGTTTTGTTTGTTGTTTTGTGTCATAATCTCTGGATGCAGAACATGTCTTCTAGCAAGAGAAACACGGGAGGCCAACCTAGCCAAATGACTGCAGCGGAAGAATTGAAGCTTTGTTTTGGGGTGGAAGGCATGAAGGCCTATTATAAGCGGGACAAGAATAGAACTTTCAATGTGGAGCAGAGTTTTAACCAGGGGGAATTTGGGAGTGAGATGCCCAACATGCTCCAACAATTTGCTAATCGGGGATGACAACCATTCCAGGATGTACTCGAGGGATACTATGAGGAGATAGTATGAGAATTCTTTGCGGCCTATCAAGCCACACAAGATTCCAAGGGTTACAAAGGAAGATGCCATCAATGCTATCTATTGGGGTCATCTAATCGAGCCTGCCCCTGCATTTCTAGCTAGGTTGATGGTTGAATCAAAGCCATATCAGGAGACAGCCCCCATTATTGCTCAATATGTCCCTCTTTTGTCCACTATGAGGGGGATATTTCAAGGAGGTCCCTGATCTTCGAGGCTCATCTTTGGTATTATCTTATTTGCAACCATTTCTTGCCTTCCCAAAATAATCAGAAGATAACCTAAGATGGGGACATTCTAAATGTGGCCATTATGATAGGGGAGCATGTGAACTTTGGGGAAATCACAACTATGGTGATAAGGAGAAAAGCTCATTGAGGAAATGACTCTTTTCCCTTTCCGGTGCTGATTACTAAGCTTTGTGCTAAGGCCGATATCCCCACCCTCTATTTTGACAACTTCACTTATGCTATTGGGATAATCGACCTTGATAAGAAAACAGACAGGGATGCCCCCAGGTTCAAGAGGCAAAAGATTGAGCAGTCGAGTGAGGTTGGCAGTAATGAGCTTGGTGCTAGAGCAGACGTTTCATCTCCCTACCGGACCACTTCAGAGGCACACCCACATGCCTCTGCACTGTCTATGACCAAAAGTAGCCTTCAAGACATGGTGGACAAAATTCATAGCCATGAGCGGCAGCTGGCCGACCTAGCCACAAAGCTACTTGTTATGATAAATAGGGCTATTAAAGATGCAGTGCGAGGGGTTATGGATAGGTTAAACTCAATGTGCAAGAGGGTTTACGTCATAGAAGGGTCAAGCAAGATACTACAGGATGATGCTCGCAAGGGAAAAGGTAAAGCTCCGATGGTAAAAGCAGATTTGACCACCTTGCCTCCACCTCGTTCCATTCCTGGACCTTTGGATAGGTTATTTCCAGCCTATGTGGATAAGGTGTTGCCTGGCAATGAGGATCAAGAGTTGGGTGATGATCAGGATCTAGAGTTTCAGAGGGTTCTCCATGACTCCACACTCTCTGCGCACTCCTGAAAGGGTAGTGCTGGCCCAAGTGGGAGAGCATCAGATGAGGAGACAGCTGCAGAGGATGATGATGATAAGGCTTACTCCTTCCATTGCACTATCAGCATTGAGGGCAATGCTATTTTTATGGGCAGGGGGTGGCTTTACTTGCTTTTGTTGGTGCCCGTGAGTGGTCTTGAGATACTAGTTTTTATTGCCCTTGTCGGGCCTTGATGACATTCTGCTAGATTTTATTTGGCCCTTGTCAGGCACATGTTGGATGATTGTGATGCTATTGCCCTTGTCGGGCCTTTTGATAATGTTTTATTTTTATTCTGAGCTTATTTGTGCCCTCGCCAGGCTTAATTTTTAATGATTGAGATTGTGTTGTTGGGTTGGTTTTACATGCCCATTGTCTCACTACCCATGCTTTGCAAATGCGCTAAAGGCCCACGCCAAGGCTTGTTTTAAAATGAATCATGAGCGTGTAATTTGTATATCGCCTTGTTAATAGTAGTTTAGAAATAAACTCTGAGGGTTTTCTTAATACCACGGTTCTTTCCCAAGTAGCAAAAGTTTTGATTATTTTCTTTTTCATTTCTTTTGTTTTAGTGTCGAACTGGGTTTGTGTTTCCCTATGATAGATTGAAAGGTGACTTTCTTAAGGGAAAATGCCAAGTTTTAGTTTTAGAATTAAGTCTGTTTGCTTGTCTAGAAATGGGGACACCAAAAAACTTCTCTTGGCAATTTGTTTTGAAAATGAGAGGAAGAAGGGAAATGAAATTTTGAGAAAAAGCATTCTCTTGTCATGACTTGCACACTCTTGCTTTGGCTTGATTGACTCACAAACGAGTGTGTAATGAACTCGGAATAACTTGTTGAAAATCATTTGTCCCAATTGATTTTTAGACTAATGAAAGAAGTCTTGTGGCATGATGCCTTGTGTATTGAGGCTTTACCATGATTCTTGTGCATAAGTACCATCTAGAACTTGCCCCGAATGTGATTCAAGGAAAAATTATAGGTTTGACCGAGCTTGGAAGATGACCTTAAACCCTTTTAGATAACCACTTTGCCCAAATGACTTCCCATGACTTCGACCCTAGTGAAACCCCTTGATCTTGTGACCATTCTTTGGCATCTTGTTAACACCGTGACCTTTTTGGAACCTCTATCTTGGCACCCATCCTCCCTAATTTCTTGAAAATGAAACATAGGATAAAAGCCTAAGTTTGGGGGGGGGGGAGAGATGAAGGATAACATAGGCAAATGCCTATGTTTGGGGGTGTATGTGATCAAATGAGGAGAAGAAAAGAAGTGCACTCAAAGTGCAAGGTAGCCTATTGTAATGTAGGCTAAGGGACGGGGATGAACTCTTTGGTTAAGAATAGTGACTATCTTTCCTAAGCACTTTCATACCTCACATTTTTCACCGAACTCTTCTCCAACCAGCCTATTTTACATGATTATTATCTTCCCAACACTTTATTGTATTGCCCCATCTTTTTAAGATAGCTTACACATATTTAGTAGGGAATATTTGCTATCAACACATGATTCACTACTTTTGATCCTTTTATATCTTTTCATTACATGACTCCCAACGACAACACATAAACCTTTTCAACACACCAAAAGCTATTTCATTGGGGCTTTACTTCACTTTTCCTTCCTCAATCTTCTACTCCTTAACATCTTAATTTTTCACTAAAGCCCTTAGGAGTTTTGGATCAAATTGCGGGCAATTGAAAGAAAAGGAATAAGCTATAAATGAATCTACCAAAGAATAGGCTAAAGGCTCAACATGGCTAGCTAAGGTTATGCACAAGGGTAGATAAAGAGGGTATAAAACATGGCTATCAAATAAATGCCTATATCATCTCCTAAACTCAACATTATTTGTTTCACTTTGCAAACACACGGGGCAAGTTCTAGACACCATTATGCAACATGGAATATACAAAATCCTCACTCACATTTGGCATATGTTCAAATCAAGTAGGCTACCTATAGACTCTCTACCAAGCAATTTCATGAATTCACATTTAAGCCAACATCACCCAAGAGTCAAATAAAAGAGACTAGGTGTCTCACAATAGTCTTTCAATCTTTCAAATCATGCCATAGAATTAAACAACAACTTGTAACAAGTAATCCTGTGTAGCACCTAGCTAGAACATCTCTATTCATTCCTACTGACAAAAAAATCAAATTTACTCCTAAAAATCAAAAGAATACTGGGTTCAAATGTCTCCCCTTTGGAAAAGAACCAAAAAGAAAAACCGAGGGGTAGGTGAAGTGTGCTTCTACTAAATAGACCAAACAAAAAAAAACAAACAAACAACGATAAAATCTTTTTGTATTTTTTTTAAATTTACTCAAAATAAATAAAATAGACATCTTATAGCGCACTTCACCCTAACAAAATTGGAAGATCCCTACCCCATACTTAAAACCATACTTTGTCCCCAAAGTATAATTTAAACGTCAAGTTAGAAATACTCCCTGAGGCCTCTAGGCCTAGCCAGTAGCATCAAGTTCATCTAAGGGGTCTGGGGGATCCCATACTTCGTGTTTTCCATGCTCCTTAGCTACGATCGTAGGTACTCAGACTTCCCTTCAGCCTGTTGACACAATACAAAAACAACACCAACGGTGATACTAAAGAAAAACTAACATGAATAAAACTACTATTTAAAATTGGGTTACCTCCCAAGTAGCGCCTGATTTAATGTCGCAAAATGACTCACATCAGAACTATGATTCCCATTCTTTCATCCTCTTCTTCTTACTCGGGGCCCATCTTTTCCTTCTTTTCTAACCTCTTTTGTCCTCACACTCGAGGTCTGGGGCCTTTCTTGCACCCACCTTCTTAGCATCTCATTCAGGTCCTTCAAGTTCAAGCTCTTTTGTCAATTTGGGTAGCTCCATGAGAGAGTCCAAAGAGATAATTAGAGGTAAGCTCTTATCTACCCCACACTCATCCCCTTCCATCACTGTGATCATGCATAGATCTTTGTAGTGTAAGGGTTTGTTGAGTGCTTTGTACACTCTAAAGACCACCTCTTCATCATTTAATGTCATCTTCAGCGTGCCATATCTCAGATCAATCAATGCTCCACCGATAGCCATAAATGGATGTGCCAATATGATTGGTACACTGTCATCTGCATTATAATCAAGAATATAAAGTCAGTAGGAATAATGAACTTACCAACCTTGATGAGAACATCCTTAATGATACCTTCAGGGACCACTCTAGTTCTGTCCACCATCTATAGAACAACTGATGCAAGACTTAGTTTCCCCAATCCAAGAGTATTAAATAATAAAATGGGCATCAAATTGATGCTTGCCGCTAAATCACTCAAGGCTTGGACAATATCACTTTCACCAATTTGTATGGGGAGGGTGAAACTCCCAGGATCCTTGAGATTTTTAGGCATCTTGCTTATAATGACCGAACTGCACTCTTCAGTAAGTGTCATAGTCTTAATATCTGCAAGCCTTCTTTTGTTTTCCACCACATCCTTCAAGTACTTAGCTTACTTAGGCATTCCCTGCAAAACATATAACAAAGGAAGGTTAATATGAAGTTCTCTGAACGTGTCAAAGAGATTCTTGAAATACGCATCCTCTTTAGCTTTGATATGATTTTGAGGGAATGGTGGTGGTGGTGGTCTATCTTGAGTTTGCTCAATTGGCTTTTTTCTAGGTTACTCAGACTTCCCCTTTTTGTCAGCTTCTTCAGATTCAGTCTTCTTTTCTGTCGTCTTAGAAGTGATCAACTCTTCTTGCACCTCATGATTTTTCATTGGGGGTGTGTCAATAAAATCTCTCCCACTCCTCAAAGTTATTGCCATTACTTTCTTGGAAGCTTTTATGTCACTAGGCAAACCCCCTTGAAGTCTTGTATTTTGTGCCTGAGCTAGCTGACCCAACTGCGTCTTAAAATTCTTTTGAGTCAATTGCTGATTTTTGATCTCTGCAACCATTTGTTCTTGGTTGGCTAGAATCTTTTTCTAGGTCTCTTCTATATTGTTGGCCTAAGTGTTGCTCTGAATACCTTGTTGCTGTTTAAACTACTGTGGTTGAGCCTAATTAGTTCCCCAAGAGTAAGTGGGTTGACTCTGCTAGTTGCGATTGTAGGCATTACCATAGTTTTGATTGCCTTTCTATGCATTGCCCACAAAATTTACTGATTCCGGATTTTCTCCGCACAAGTTTTTCGAATGAACAATAAGACCACAAATTTCACACCAAGTTTGAGCCTGCTGCAGTGCATTCACCTGAGCCTGAGGTTGAGCTACACTCAACTTGGTGAACTGAGCCATCATCTGAGTCTGAAAATTGGCTAACTGTGCCGCCAATGTTGTGACACTATCTACCTCAATCATACCTGCAGGCTTCTTCACCATATTTCTGGACATGTCACCCTGCCACTCCGGATTGCGTTGTGCAATACGGTTGGGGAGAGTATATTGCTCATCATAGGTTTTCTTTAAAGCTTGACCACCTGCCGCTGAATATAGCAATTTTTTTGTGTTATGGTCAAGATTTTCTACAAAAGTGTGAGCTAATATCTCATTAGTCTGCTGGTGATATGGGCAATCTCTAAGAAGAGACTTTAATCTCTCCCATTCATGATAGAGATTTTTGTCTGACTTTTGCTTGAAACTTAGAATCTCACTCCTCAACTTTGCAATTTTGCCCGAAGGGAAGAATCGGATAAGGAATTTCTTTGCCAAGTCATCCCAAGTTGTGAATGATTTGAAGGTTCTGCCTTCAACCATTTCTTTTCTTCTCCCAAAAGTGAGAATGGGAAAGTGTAAGCCTCACGTAGTCTGTAGAGACTCCAGTGGAAATGAATGTGTCACTTATCTCTAAAAAGTTTTTGAGATGAACCTGTTGGTCCTCAAATGACAACCCTATAAACTATCCACTTGTGTGCAACAATTGCACCATATTCTATTTTAGCTCGAATCGGCCTCCTGCGGTTGGCTTCTGAATACATGAGGTCACATTAGTTGCGAGTGGGGTTACCACTTCGCGCACTGTCCTGTGGGCTGGTGGTTCCTCAGCCATTTCTGCAGGAGTGGTCTTGCCTTGTTGAACTTGCTCAAGATCCACACTTGTGCCTGAAAATTCAGTGACTAAGACCAAGCTTTTAGTAGTTATCAAACAAAATAGTAAAAACAAAAATTAGAAGGTTGCTAATTTTCAAGTCCCTGGCAATGGCGCATAAAACATGTTGCATCCCAAGTGCACACGAAAGTGTACATGGTCATGCAAGTAATAAAGTGGCTCTTGCGAGCTGAATATCGATCCTACAGGGACTTAGTGTTTAGCAAACGATACAACTTAATTATTACTATTAAGGTTAAGCAAGTGAGATTCGTAACCAAGAGTTTGAGTTTTTTTTTATATAAATTAAATAGTAGAAATAACGATGATATGAAATTCGAATTGTAAACAACATATGGAGAAGTCCAGGGTTGAGGCATTCACTCCACATTCATGCACAACTATGGTTTATGGCTGGTATTAGTGTTTATCATGATCGTTGATCTACGGGGTTGATATTATAATTTGGGAATGGTCATACTCTAAGTCATCTACCCAAATTAATCTCACAACTACATCGTTGAGCGGGGAGGTGAGTATTTTATTCGGATGCATTCAACTATCTTCCCATTTTACTAACCAAGTGGGGCTCTTAGGTATATTTCTATACTAACCGTGAATCATCCTTTACAATTGCTAACTAACAATGAAAGATATGATCCACACTCCCTACGTTCTTCATTTCGTCCCTCAACTCCTATGGTCAATTCATTTTGAGACTTGGATTTATCCTAAAGTTCATGACGCTCTAGAATAGTTAAAATAAGAACATAAGAACAATCACATGACATGATAAATGATTAAACCAACTAGAAAACCATCATCAAACAATCATGTTATAGCCTCAACCCTAGAAAGAGGGTGTTTAGCCACTCATAATCTAATTCGCGATTACAAAATTGATGTAGTTCATACAAGAATTAAGTAAAGAAAAAGTAGAGAACAAGAACCCTAAGGTAGCCTCCTTCTTGTGCTTTTGCAATCCAAAACCGTCAAGAAGTATGTACAATTGAAGATAAGTGTCCTATTTATAGTGTAGGATAAGTTTCACCCATTGCGAACAGGGTCCGTGAAACAATGGTGATAAGTCGGTAATCAACAAACTTATTGATCCTAAATCCATGAATTATTGATATGTTTTGAATAGTTTTAGAGGTTCTTATGGCCTTTATTGATGTCTATGCAGGTACTTTTTGTAAATGATGAGAAACAAGGAAATGGACCCAAAAAGAGTTCAAAGGAGTGAAATGTGAAGTGTTCGAAAAAGCTGGAGATTTTGACCTCAAATGCGGTAGCCGTGCGACACACAAAAGCCGAGGTGCAAACCGTACCTCCTCCACATAAAGCTGCAAAAGCTATTGAAGAATCTGTTAACGGGTGCGGTCGTTGTCCGACGCACACATCCTAAGGTGCGAACTGCACCCCCTTCTCATAAAGCTCTCAAAGTCAGCTGAAGTCATTGGTCCAACTGAAGAGGGTATGCAACGCGCACATCACGACATGTGAACCACACGTCGTGCCGCACACCATCCGAAAGGGCAATTTTGTCCTAAATTTCGGTGATATTTTCAGAAACTATAAAAGGCTAATTTAGGCACAATTGTAAATATTCTACTTAAGTCCTAAATATTTTAGAAATCTTTTTTCCTCAAGAATAAGTTTTCCTCTCCAAAGAGAATAGGGTTTGAATCCATTCTCTTGGTTAACCATTTGTGCACTCAAATTGAGCTTAGAACTTGAGATTTAGCTCTAATAAAGAGGATTTTGACTTACCCAATTGGTATATCTCTCTCCTTTGCTATGAGTGGATAATTTCTCTTGTCTAGGGATGTGTTGATGATGAGTGCTTGAAAAATGGGTGTGGGTGTTGTTATTTCATCTTTATAATTGCTTATTTGACATGGGGCTAGTAGTTTCACTAAGTTTTAATACTAAAATTGGTGGTTGCAAACATTAATTTTCTTTACTTGACTATGTGATTGCTTGAAAGAAGATTTCATGGTTTCAGATGTGAAATTACTAGTGGAAACTTGGGACTCCATCTAGATTTGAGGCTAGAAATAGCTCTTATCGAAGGAATTACCCACTTAAGGGTCTAAGCTAGAGATAGTGTGATCTCCCCATGCCTAGGTTGGTTGTTTGTTGATCAAACCGATGATGCTCTAACCAAGATCATCTGATATATGGTTTTTGATTGAGAGATAACAATCCATACCCATGACTAATGCTACTTATGTCAATAAGCGAGAATAGATGTGAATTGATAATCACCCTAACCCATGAATAAAGCCCCATTGGATACACATCCCTAGTCACCTACTCTATTTGATACACCCTATTTCATTTATTTTCTTTTAATTGAATTGTGATTGTAGTGACAACATCCCAATTCCCCCATCCTTTTACTTTTCTTATTTAAGCACTTACTCTCATTTTAAACTCAATTTGACACAATCATAATTTAGCTAGCTCCAAGTCCCTTGGGTACGACCCCGACACTCATTGGGAATTATAATTTTTTTTTTTCTGAACAATTGTAGTGACCTCCAACTTGGGTAGCATGATTTGAGTGTTCATCAACTGTCCATCGTGGAGGCTAGCCTCCATGTTACGCTGCTTATCATGGCATCCAACCACTGTGTCACGCTGCTTATCATAAGAGCCCTCTTGGCGTGACACACTCCCTTATTGCTCTGCCCCACTAGAAGTTGCAGCATTGTAGCTGGCTTTCCTCCATGCCACTCCCATAAAATGGCAGCCAACCTCCATGGAACAGAGGTGTGTTTTGACATCCATTTCCCACCTCCAACGCAACCTTTCCACCTTCCTTTATGTCCCCATAGTTTGTAGCTTGTTTGTAGGCTTCAATAAGCTTCCATACCTCCTCCAAAGGTCTCCTACAACAACACACAACACACATTAGTCCATATAACACAATAGAGTTCATCAAAGCACCCTAGAATAGGCATAGCTCAAGCTAGCAACACTAGTCTTCTCGTCTAAACATTATTTAATCATTTTGACTCATGACTTATTCCAAATGCATCTTTAACAGTATAAACATGTACGTTAGCCACAAAGTACACACTTACACCATTTATAGCTCAATAGCAATCAAGTTATCCTAAAAACCAAGCCAAACATGCATAGATAATGACATTAAGGTGTATAAATACGCCTAAGATCATGTACCTGAAAAACAATGTAGTTTTTACTTTCCCAAGGAATAGAAATGAGAGTACACTTTCTCTTTTCTTCTTCCTTATTGAAAAACACCATTTGTAAAGATTTTGAGCTTGGAATTGGAAATTAGCTTAATATGAATGGAATTTTGGGAAACTCATTTGGTATATTCTCTTGTTCACTTAATATGAGTAGCTAAATCCTATTCTAAGGGGTATGTGTATGATGGGTGTTTGAATTTGGGTATGGGTATTGATTAATTGTGATTATAATTGATTATTTAGTATGGGTATATTGAATTCTTCAATGTTTAAAATTGATGGTTGCAAACATTGATTGAGTTTTCAAATTTTGTTCTTGCTTGAAAGAGGAGTTCAGAAAATGGATAAGAATTTAATAGTGGGGATTTGGGATTTCCACCATAGATTGAGGCTAGAAATTGCTTGATCAAAAGAAATTCCCATCTAAGAATCTAAGCTAGAAATAGTGTGATTTATCCAAGTATTAATTAGTTGTTTTATGGCGAAGCTATGGTGCTTGAGCAAAGGCCATGATACTTATATGTCACACCCCAAAGCTACCCCTTAGGTGCAACATGATGCTTAGTGTCACAAGTGACCCCAAGCTAACCCATGGCATGGCTCATCTATAAAAATTCAAGTTAAGACATGTATTGTGCGGAAGCTAAAACAGTTTTAATATATGAAAGCGGGAAGAACCCAAGAATCTGAATATATAAAGTATATAAAAACATAGTGTTGACTGGAAAACCACACTAACGACTGCTAAATCTAGTCTATATCCGAAAGCCTTCTAACTAAATAAGAGTTGTTGGGACATGCCCCTAGCTAACTGTAATAAATCTGAAACTGTAAATAAATGCGGAAGATATAAGCATGTCTATCATCCTCGAACTACTGAGGACTCACCAACTGAGCTGCTGGATACGAATTGGAAGTCGAACTAAGTGCGGTGATGTGACGCTAATTTACGTCACTTTCGACTCCTTTTTACTAAGAACAATCGTACGTTTTCAAGCAACCATTGTTGTTTTTGATGTTTTTATGTTGTATTTGTAGGAAATGGAAACAAACACGGAAACGGACGGAAATACGCGAAAAAGAGCAATCTGCCTAAGAGTGACGGCCTGCGCGACGGCCCGTCACATGTGTGACGGTCCGTCACTGGGACCGTCACTCCAAGGCAGCAAAGGGACAGTGCCACTGCCTAAGGCTGACGGTCCAGGCGACGGTCCGTCAAGGCAGTGACGGTCCGTCAGCCTGACCATCACGCTAAGGCAGTGGCTTACGTCGGCGACCCGCGTTTTGGGGATTCCTAGCCCGTTTTGGATTTGGTTTCTTTGACTCCTATAAATACCCTATGATAGGTTTATGTAATTAGAATTCACCCATTAGTTTAAACACGTTTTTAGTTAGTTTTCGAGAGCAAGAACACGTTTCTTGAATTAACATTCGTGTTCTTGATTCGTTCTTGAGTTCTTGGTTTCTCTTGTTCTTGGATATTGAAGAGTGGTTTTCATTATATTGTAAGAATTTCTTCTCCTTATTATGAATTCAATTCTCTTCTCTTTTCTTTATAGCATGATTAACTAAAACTCCCGCAACTAGGGTTGTGGGAGCCATGGCAAACGTAGCAATATAGATTCCGGGTAGCGTTGGGGTCGATTTATGTATTGTCACGTTGTTAATCATACATTATGTCACGTTTTCTAGTGGGTTGCAAACATTAGAACATGCCTAGGTTTAATTTGCTTGAGAGAGAGATTAAAACCGGGAAACTTGATTAACAACAAGGATTCGAGACTACCAACTCTCGTCTTAAAGATTAATGCCGTAACTGGATTAATCTACTTGATGTTAGGATTGAGAGCTAAAAAGCACATCTTTTTGAGATCGAGAGAAGATAAAAGAAAATTTGTTTATTTGGTCGAGAGACGTTTAGACGATACAATTGACGCAATCACATCGTGACATTCATATAGAAAGAACCCGGTTAAGCCTAGAATCGACATTGTTACAACGCCATGGTGAACACATCCCTAGTTCATCCTCTCATACTGATTTAAACTCCTAAGTTTATTATTGTTTTGTTTACAATTTGATTACAAAACCCCCCTTTTATTTACCGGAAACGATTGACGACTAGTCACATACTTCACTAAAGTCTTAATCATCACCATATTCTCTGTGGGATTCGACCCCAACCTTGTTGGGTTATATATTTGACAACGATCGCTTACGCTTCGTAAATTGAGGTGTAGTTTGAGCGTTATCAAAAATGGCGCCGTTGCCGGGGAATACGGTTTTTGATTAAGTCTAGTGTGTTTTTTTGACTCTTAGTCATTCTGGGGTGTCTTGATGAAGTCTGAGTAATCAAGACACCCGCGTCGTGCCGCGACGTTAAATCAGGCGCTGTATGGGAGGCAACCCATAAATTGTTGTTGTATTATAGTCTAATTAATTCGTGGGGAAACCTGTGAGTCACCACCGAGGGTTTTTGTTGCCGATTTCTTTTCCCTCCGGTGTGCTATCTAGTAGAACCGGCATGTTTAGGTTATTTTAATTTTTTTTTAGTTCTATAGCAAAGCATGCGATTTCTTAGCAAACGAAGCCCCTTTAAAAATTTTATGGTTTTGAGCTTATGTTGAAACGATTGACTGTCTGGATCCTTGAATGTCATTGTGTGAATATGATTAGAATGAGTATGCTTAAGCCGAGCGGTTGTCTGATAGTTGGTAGCGATATAGTTTCTTGGTGCTAAGAGTGTGTGAGATTAATTGTTATAAATTCTTACTCTGTGCATGCATCTAGAACTTGCCCGGTCTATTTTGTTAAGTTTGAAGTTGGTTGCTTAGGAAAGGATCGCAGGCCCTTTTTTATGCAGTCCACTTAGCCTATATGACCGTCCAAATACAAAGAATCCCTTGATCCCTATTCGAGCCATAATTGACCTTGTTCTTTCAATAACCTGTCACCATTCCTGTTTAACTTTGAATCCCTATCTTGGCCCTGGTCCTTCCTTGGACATCGTGCACCTCAACGTAAGCAAAACAACCTAAGTTGAGGGTGGCTACTATAGAGGTAAACCCTGTTTTGGCCCTGGTCCTACCAAAGGACATTGTGCACCTTGACGTAGGCAATCAGCCTAAGTTGAGGGTGGCTACTACAGTGGTAAAGGAGAAGAAAAAGAGGATGGAGATGATTGTTGTTGAATAGAATGAAAATCCGGGTGTGCGCCTAAGAAAAGAAAAGAAAAATAAAGAAAGATGAAAAAGATCGAAAAAAGAAACAAAAAGAATTGTCAATAAAGAGGCCGCACCTGTATCTAGAATCAAGGAAATAAAAAGGTAAATAAGGATGGATAAAGTGAAGTTATGTGGTGATAAGATGTAAATGGTTCCAAGGAGGGCTTAGTCACTAACCCCTAAATGTATCATACCTGCACCCGAAGCCTCATTACAAGCCGAAACAAGTCCTGTAGTGATCCTGAGTAGCTTTCTGAAGAACCGAAATAGATAGTAAGGGCAAGCCTATGGTATCGCATGTGCATTGTTTGAAATCGTTTGTGAGGGTGAGCGCTTACCTAGTCCCAAATCTTGTGTGTGGGATTTCTTTGTGGTGAGGGCACCAAGATGTCTATATTGTCTATTGATTGTTAGGATAGCTGCGTATGTGTATGCATAATATTCTATCATATCCGAATGACATGTTTGGATCCTTGCAAGTTAGTGTTTCATACATACGTGTGCTACGAGGGAGCCTGATTTAATTGAATAAGTTTTGAATGACCATGAAGTGCTATAGACATGAGTTCGTGTTCTTAGTTGAGTCGTATTATTATTTTATGTTATGTTGCTTGAGGACAAGCGAACGTTTTAAGTTGAGGGTGTTGATGTGACGCTAATTTACGTCACTTTTGACTCCTTTTTACTAAGAACAATCGTACGTTTTCAAGCAACCATTGTTGTTTTTGATGTTTTTATGTTGTTTTTGTAGGAAATGGAAACAAACACGGAAACGGACGGAAATACGCGAAAAAGAGCAATCTGCCTAAGTGTGACGGCCTGAGTGACGGCCCGTCACACATGTGACGGTCCGTCACTGGGACCGTCACTCCAAGGCAGCAAAGGGACAGTGCCACTGCCTAAGGCTGACGGTCCAGGTGACGGTCCGTCAAGGCAGTGACGGTCCGTCAGCCTGACCGTCACGCTAAGGCAGTGGCTTACATCGGCGACCCGCGTTTTGGGGATTCCTAGCCCGTTTTGGATTTGGTTTCTTTGACTCCTATAAATACCCTATGATAGGTTTATGTAATTAGAATTCACCCATTAGTTTAAATCACGTTTTTAGTTGGTCAAGCAACACGTTTTCTCTTCTTGAATTCGTGTTCTTGATTCGTTCTTGAGTTCTTAGTTTTCTTGCTCTTGGATTATTGAAGATTGGTTTTCATTATATTGTAAGAACTTCTTCTCCTTATTATGAATTCAATTCTCTTCTCTTTTCTTTATAGCATGATTAACTAAAACTCCCGCAACTAGGGTTGTGGGAGCCATGGCAAACGTAGCAATATAGATTCCGGGTAGCGTGGGGTTCGATTTATGTATTGTCACGTTGTTAATCATACATTATGTCACGTTTTCTAGTGGGTTGCAAACATTAGAACATGCCTAGGTTTAATTTGCTTGAGAAAGAGATTAAAACCGGGAAACTTGATTAACAACAAGGATTCGAGACTACCAACTCTCGTCTTAAAGATTAATGCCGTAACTGGATTAATCTACTTGATGTTAGGATTGAGAGCTAAAAAGCACATCTTTTGAGATCGAGAGAAGATAAAAGGAAATTTGTTTATTTGGTCGAGAGACGTTTAGACGATACAATTGACGCAATCACATCGTGACACACATATAGAAAGAACCCTGTTAAGCCTAGAATCGATTGTTACAACGCCATGGTGAACACGTCCCTAGTTCGCATTCTCTCCTACTGATTATTTCTCCTACGTTTATTATTGTTTTGTTTACAATTTGATTACAAACCCCCCCCTTTATTTACTGGAAACGATTGACGACTAGTCACATACTTCACTAAAGTCTTAATCATCACCATATTCTCTGTGGGATTCGACCCCAACCTTGTTGGGTTATATATTTGACAACGATCGCTTACGCTTCGTAAATTGAGGTGTAGTTTGAGCGTTATCATGCGGTCTGAATGTTGAGTGCCTGAACCTACATCATAAAATGATGTAGCACAAAAGTATGCATCATTACTTTTAATGTACTAAGAATGCAGGATACGTACAAAGCTGGACAATATAGAACTGGACATAAAAATAAATATACTATAATATAACTGAAAGCTGAACTGAATGCAATGACCAAGTATAAATCATAAAATAACATGCTGAACTTAATACTGAACATAAATACTAGATACACGGTCAATGTACATGAATCTGACTGTGGGATACACTACTAACCGACATATCCCATGTTGAGCTAACTATGGGGCCAACCTGTAACCCTGGATGGAAGGGTGTTCATACCTTGCCAAGGGTATGAACAAGTCTGACATGGATCCACTACAGATGTGCACAAGGGGCAAGGAGGTGTAGCCTAGTCTGACAACTGACTCCTTTAAACCTATGGTGGCGTCGTAGTTTTGGGACTTGGGAAATGATTCTAAAGGTCTTAGCCTAAGCTGACAGCTAAGCCTTCATCCCCTCGTCCACTTGGTACTAAGTCTACTCCCAGTGAATATAAGTAATAATGTACTGAAATAAAGGATAAATTAAAACATTGATAAGTGACTGAGAATGCAACGTACATAGGCTGAAGGATATGGCATTCGATTTCTGAAGCATAAGAGTATAACTGATCTACCTAGCAAGCTAAACTTATGAAAATACTGGAATTTCTACAGGCTAGGGTTTCTGAGCATTATTCATGAAACTGTATTAATTCTCCAAGAAATATATAAGCAATACCATAAAAGCTGTAAGAATTGAATTACAATAATTCCCTAAGATTTAGGAACCTTAGGTCTGAAACATTCATGGAGAAAACTGAAGGCTGATTGGAAACTAGGGACCTAATGGGTGAAAGGAACCCACTAGTGAAATCCCACATACCTGGTGAAGGAACCAACAGAGAAATCCTTAGATTTTTGGGGCTGAACTTGATGAAGACCTCTGCTTGTTCTTGGAGGAAAACTGTCGCCTCTTTCTCTTATTTTCTTTCTAAGTTTAAAGAATTTAGGGGAATGAATGTTTTAGGAAGTTTTAGGCTACTTACTTAGGCTTAAACGACATAAAATGACGTAGCTTAGGCCTTAAAAGGGAATGAAAAAGTCTAGAATACCTCTGGGAAAGTTAAAAGATTTTCGGCAGAAAATGCGACTCAAGGATCACGACTCCGGATGACAGACCATACTCCTGGAAAATGGACCGTCAACTTGAGTCGTGGTCCTGCCTAAGAGTTTTAGGGGTCTCTGGTCTCAGGAACAACGACTCAACAGTACATACCATTCTTTTGAACGATTGTTCATCATATGACTCATGGTTCATGGGATTTGACTTAGCCTAGGGATTTCCATGAGTCAAAGGACGGACCGTTCTTCTGAAGTATGGTCCGTGAACCAACTCGTGTTTCCTAGGACTAGAACTGGGGGTCCTCTGACTTAGGGAAACCATGTGTGACAGGTCAAGCCATGGTTCTAAACTATGGTCCGTGGTCCTAACTGTAGTCCATGGGAAATGTACTAGAGAGTTACTGGAACTTGAACTACATTTCAAGATGACGGTCTGTAGTTTCAAACTATGGTCCGTACTCTTGAACCTTGGTTCTTGGAAACTTGAATTTTCTGAAATTTTTATTCTCTAATAGTTTTCTGAGCTTAGTCTGGGCTTGAAAGTTCTGGGGTGTTACAATATCTCCCCCTTGGGATCATTCATCCTGGAATGAATACTGAATAAGCTGACTTTGGAGGGGAAGAGTTGCAATCCCTATCAACAGAGTACTAGAAACTAATATCTTACTAAAGTGAGTTCCATAAATGTAATGACCCTTCCGGTTATTTCCACATATTCATTTTCCTTGAACGAGCTTGTTGTAGCGGCCCCAAGTCACTTAAGGCTCGTCGGGTCCATTTGTTTGGTCGCATTATAAGTTTTAAAGTCAAGCAAGTCGGCAAAAGTTATCGTAAGTTCTTTAATAAATTTTCTGAACTTTGGGTAAAATGTCTCGGAGCTTTTATATCTATATATAAAGAGTTAGAAGACCCCCAAAATACCAAATCGAAGGTCTACGAGTCTAGTTTCTAACGCACAAAACCTCACGTCCAACTATACGAGGAGTAAAAAGTTATAACTGTTTTACCGCGGACTGTCTGGTAGAAACCGGGTTGCGAACCGGGTCGGGTCAAACTCGATTTAAGCCTCAACTTCACGTTTTAAAATGCCATTTCAGTTCCGAAACAGTGAGAAAACATAAGGGAGGATTCCAAGAGAGTTTGTGAGTATCAAAATCGTGCGTTGGTGAATTGCGAGCCTAAGTTTGAGAATTTATTAATATCGCGTGCATTTGAAAATATTTTATTTGAAAGTTGAATTTGGTAAAAAGTTACATTATTATTATCTTTTTAAAAATATTATAAAGGTTTATGAAGAATATTTTGTTATGATATAATTGTATATGTATTTATTTTATAAGGTTTTTATACATTGTAATATTTTAACGGAGATAGTAAATTTAGTTATGTTGAAATTTATTATTATAATATAGTAGGTTTTATTCGAAATGATTTTCTGTGAATTATGATATATTTAAAAAGCTATATTTATTTTACCACGAACTTATGCAATACCCGAGTAGATATATATTGGGAAGTGAATATATTGGTTGCCACCTCCATTCCACGTGGAGGTAGAGGAAGTGACCAGCATGTTCATTGTTTAAATAGGTGGCAACAAGCAAGGGGTATTAAGCCACTATGTTTTGGCTTATTAGCTTGTCAATATATATAGAATATAGATAGGATAATATAGGGATCTTTTTAACATTTTACTTCAGCAAATCCCTTTCACTTAGCTTCTATATATTAGTTCATATCATGTTGGTAAGAAATTCCTACAGAAAATTATTTGACGCTATATTTGATTTTCGAAAGAAAATCAATTATCCACGTCAAGTTATTCAAGCCCGAATTTGAGTCCAATTTTGTTTCGGAGCTTTTCGGAGCGGATTGAGCTTGGAAATCGTAGTTTTGGCAGCTTGTCGTCGGACGACAGGTAGGTTACGGTTTATTTTCCCTAGACTTCGCATATATAGGATAAAATTATATTAATGGGCATCCTTGGGTTGGTTTATTAGGTTGGTACCACAGACCTCGACCACTTTATTCATGTCCGCCTACTTTTGTTCCTCCGTTGCTTGTAGTATTTTCTGATATATTTTATTTACCCTTGTGGTCCTGTGAGACCTTGTTGACTCTGGAACATAGAAGGTGAGATTTTGGGAATGTCCGCGAGTCCCGGGCATAGAATTATCCTTCTAGGCTGGTTATGCTTGCTGAGTAGCTGTGGGCCTGTGCAGGGTCGTTAGGTTGATTGTGAGCTGCTGGGCAGCTATTGTGTGTGATCATACCATTTCCATGCATATAAAGAGGTTTTATCCATGTTTTACTATGGTTTTGGCTTCAGGCCTACTGACACTATTTTCTAAACCTTGCATGGCCCGGGGGGCCCTTTTTTTATAGAAATAATTTGGAAATGGTTTGATTTAACTTGTGAATATTCCTGGATAAAAGGAAGTAAAATTATGTTTTAAATCACCAGTTTTACGATTAACGCTAGACTCGGCAGGGCCGGGGTGCTAGTCGAGTTTTCTTGTTACTTGAGATGATTTTTAGCCTCGGTCGGACCAAGCACCGGAGATGACTTTCTACTGTTTAGACCTGGTTATGCCCGGGCACCCTTGGAGGGGTTTTAGAGATATTTTCCTACTACTTTAGTCCTGTACAGGGTCTGGGCATGCATATTCGAGACAGGGTCTCTATCTTGATCCCAGACTTGCTTCTGGATGACATGTTTTGATACTGAGTTTTAGTATGGGGTTTGGGACCTCCATGGACCTTGCCATCCAGGCCTGGGGCTTCGGGCTGCGTGTGCCGGAGGAAGGGTATACGGCGGAGTAGAGGTATACGGGCAGTGTCCTTCCATGAAACCTACCTGCTGGGCCGGATCGGCACCGGAGGAGGTACATACAGAGATACCATTTCACTTGAGATCTTCATGCATCATATCATTCATTGTTTGAGGCTCCACCCTTGTTTGTTGTTTGTTGATTGTACGCTCTGGTAGTATGGGATGCCGGAAGGTTTGTTTTCACTTGTTTGTGTTCCTCGGTTGTATGGGCGGCCGGGGGACTGTAGGTAGAATTTTGCTATTTACTTATAGAATTGTTCCCTGTTACGGTTAAATATGAAATTTGTTACTGCTAGACTGTTAGTTTCTGGATTTGAGATTGGTATGATTAGTTGAGTTTGATTCATGTCTCTGAGAATGCCTATCATTACTCTTTCCCTCTTCTTACACTTGAGGTTACCGGTATACCGTCCATTTCGTAAACTTATTATGTATACACTGTTATTGCAAGGACCCCAGGTGCGTTGTTTCTTACTTTCACCTGTGCCTATGGTGTGTATATTCTGCTTACTGGCCTCACATGTGGTTCTGTTGATTTCCCTCTGGGCTAGTGTCTGTGTACCTTTCGTTGATTTCTGTGACTGCTTGCTTCTATTCTGTCTGTTACTATGCTTTTATCTTATATGTGCCCAGTCGGCCTATGGTACCTATTGGGTACCTTATGCTTCGCATTTGGTGCTCACCCCTACCCCTCTGCATCTTTGGGTGCAGATCCTAGCGTGGGCCATCGCCGTTAGATCGCTGTGATTCGTGCTTGGAGATTTGTTGGGGACTACTTCAGACTGAGGGTGAGCTCTTGGCGATCGGAGCTTAGCTTTAGTTTATCTTTTGCTTCATGTACTCTATTACCATTCAGAGACATCTGTATATATTGTTTTGGATTATTTGCACTCCATGTGTGTAGTTTGGCTCTATACTATGATACCAGGTCTTGGGGTTTGGTTTAGTATTCCGCATATGTATATGTTTATATCCCTTTTATCTATTCTCTTCGTCTTGTTCCCTTATTTGTTAGATAGTAGCCCATTCCTAACTGTTCTGGGCTACGGGGATTGGTTCACCTACCGGGGGTTGTAGGTGCCATCATGACCGAGAAATTGGGTCGTGATAATAAACATGCAAGTATGCTGAAATGCAAGGGTAACTGATGGAACAAGGTGCTGAGACTAAATTTCACAAGAGTAGACTGAGAAACTAGAGAAGAACTATTTACCTCAAGATGAAACTGAATCAGAGGGAAAGAAGTGGGGGTACTTGGACATCATGGTTGCTTCTTCTTCCCAAGTAGCTCCCTCTACGGACTGATTCCTCCACAAAACTTTCACTGAAGCATCTTTTTTATTTCTCAACCTACAAACCAGACGATCAAGAATCTCGACTGGAACCTCCTCATAGGTGAGGCTATCCTTCACAGCCACACTCTACAAAGGTACTATCAAAGTCAGATCCCCCACACACATTTTCAATAGGGAAATATGGAAGACTGGATGAACTGCTGCTACTTCTGATGGAAACTCTAACTTGTAAGCCACATTACCCACCCTTTTTAGGATTTTGTAAGGACCTACATACCTAGGACTGAGCTTCCCTTTCCGGCCAAATCTCATCAGACCCTTCATGGGTGACACTTTCAGGAAAACCCAATCGTCAACTTCAAACTCTAAGTCTGGTCTCCTAACATTTGCATAGGACTTCTAACAACACTGAGCTATGTTTAGCTATCTCTGATGAGCTGAAATTTCTCCATAGTCTTATGTACCGAATATGGTCCAATCAAAGCTGCTTCACCTACTTCGAACCAACCAATAGGTGACTTCATCTACGCCCATAAAGGGCCTCATATGGGGCCATCTTAATGATGGAGTGGAAGCTATTATTGTAGGTGAACTCTATGAAAGGTAGGTGATCATCCCAACTACCTTTAAAGTTGATCACGTAAGCCCTCAACATGTCCTCTAAGGTCTGAATGGTACGCTCTGCCTGACCATCCATCTGTGGATGAAATGTTGTACTGAGATTCACCTGAGTACCAAGACCTTTTTGGAAAGATCTCCAGAAATGAGATGTAAACTGAGGACCTCTATCTGAGATGATAGACAAGGGAACCCCATGCAACCTGACTATCTTTCTGATGTAGAGTCTAGCATAAACCTCCATTGAATCTGTAGTCTTGACTGCCAAGAAGTAAGCTGACTTAGTGAACCTGTCCACTATCACCCAAATGGAGTCATGGTGTCTGTGAGTACAAGGTAAACCCATTATGAAATCCATGTTGACCACTTCCCACTTCCAAGTAGGAATTCTAATTTCCTGAGTCACACCTCCTAGTTTCTGATGTTCTACCTTAACCTACTGATAGTTGGGACACTAACCCACAAAATCTGCGATGTCCCTCTTCATGCCATTTCACCAATAGACTTCCCATAGATCACGGTACATCTTAGTGACACCTGGATGAATGGAATATATGGAATTATGGGCTTCTGAAAGGATCTTCTAGCTCAACTCACTCACCTTAGGAACACATAAGTGACCCTGATAACAAAGTACACCATCTCCCCCTTGGGAGAAAACCTCAACTCTCTGCTGATGAACTTCACCCTTCAGCTGAAGTAATATGGGATCAATATCCTGTTTCTCCTTAACCTCGCTACCAATGAAGATTCTGACCCATTCTAAACTATCACACCACCATCTGACGTGTCTATAAGGCAGACGCCTAGGCGACCAAGCTGATAAACCTCTCTGGACAATTCACTCTTATGTTCCTCAACATGAGACATGCAACCCATAGACAGTCTACTGAGAGCATCAACCACTATATTGGCCTTACCCGGATGGTAGAGCACATTCATATCATAATCTTTGAGGAACTCAAACCATCTCCTCTGATGAAGATTCAACTCTTTCTGGGTGAATACATACTGGAGGCTCTTATGATCTGTGAACACATCAACATGAACACCATACAAATAGTGTCTCCAAATCTTTAGGGCAAACACAACCGCTGCAAGCTCGAGGTCATGAGTCGAGTAGTTCTTCTCATGGACATTAAGCTGCCTGTAAGCATAAGCTATGACCTTACCCTGCTGCATCAAAACACAACCCAGACCAACTATGGACGCATCACAATAAACCACATAACCATATGAACCCTCAGGTAGAGTCAACACAGGTGTTGTAGTCAACTTGGTCTTCAGTTCTAAGAAACTCTTCTCACACTCATCTGATCATTGAAACTTGACCTTTTTCTGAGTCAACTTGGTCAATAGGGCAACTATGGATGAAAATCCTTCAACAAATCTCTGGTAGTAACTGGCCAAACCCAACAAACTCCTGATGTCTATTGGAGAGGTGGGTCTAGGCCAGTGCTTTACTGCCTCAATTTTCTAGGAATCAACATGACCAAGGAAAGCGATAGACTGTAACCAAAATTCACACTTGATAAACTTAGCGAACAGCTGGAAATCTTTGAGAGTTTGCAAAACAACCCACAGATGAGTCGCATGCTCCTCCTCATTCCGAGAGTAAACAAGGATATCGTCAATAAAAACAATGACGAACAAGTCCAAATACTGTTTGAAGACCCAATTCATTAAGTCCATGAAAGCTATAGGAGCATTGGTTAGTCCAAAAGACATAACAACAAATTCATAGTGACCATACCGAGTCCTGAAAGTTATCTTTGGGATGTCACTATCTCTGACTCTGAGTTGATGATAGCCAGATCTGAGGTCTATCTTAGAGAAATAACTAGCACCCTAAAGCTGGTCGAACAAGTCATCAATCCTGGTGATGGGGTATTTGTTCTTGATTGTGATCTTGTTCAACTTACGGTAGTCGATGCACATCCTGAGAGAATCACCTTTCTTACACACGAACAACACTGGAGCACCCCATGGAGAGATGTTGGGTTTGATGAAGCCCTTATCTAAAAGGTCTTTCAGCTGTTCTTTCAATTCCTTAAGCTCAGTTGGAGCCATTCTGTAAGGAGGAATCAAAATAGGCTGAGTATCTAGAAGGAGATCTATCCCAAAGTCGATTTCCCTTTGGGGAGCAACTCCGGGAAGATCTTCTGGGAACATTTTTGGAAACTCATTTACTACTGGGACTGACTCAAGAGTTGGGATCTCAGAGTTTGAATCCTTAACCCGCACAAGATGATAGATATATCCCTTTGAAATCATCTTAAGGCCTTAAGATAGGAGATAAAATGGCCTATAGGCACTGGGTTGCTACCCTTCTATTCTAGAACTAGCTCATTAGGAAACTGAAATTGAACGATCCTAGTTCTACAATTGACTGAGGCATAATAGGAATGTAACCAATCCATGCCTTGAATGATATCAAATTCTACCATTTCTAACTCTACAAGATCTGCTGAGGTGACTTCCTGGGAAACTTTGACTGGGCAATTTCTGTATACCCATCTAGCTATAACTTGGTCACCAACGAGAGTAGAGACTGAGAAGGGTTCTGGGAAAGTTTCTGGACTGACACCAGAATTTACTGCTATATATGGAGTTATAAAGAAAAACGTAGCCCCCGGGTCTAACAATGCATAAACATCAGTATAAAATACTTGCAACATACCCATGACTATATCAAGAGAATCCTCCTGGTCCTGTCGAGCCTGAAGAGCATAAAACTTATTTTGGCACTGACCACCACAGATACCAGACGAGGCACCTTGCTGAGTGGAGCGACATACTGGGGCTGCTATAGAACCAGTCTGAGTCTGTGGGCAAACATCCTTACCCTTATGAGAAGCTATGTGACAATCCCTCATCATGTGGCCTGGCTTACCACACCCAAAACAATTTTTGTTGCCTGCCATGCACTTACCTTGGTGGTTCCTACCACACTTCTTACATACAAGATTAGTGCGCCCACTAGTAACCATACCTTGGGACTTGGATCCAGACGCTCTATCCCACCTATCCTTCTTGAACTTAGGTACTAGGGCACTGGCAGTAGATAGAGCTAGAGCCAAATTCTTATGGCGATATTGTGAGCAGTTGCCACCCTCTAACCTCTGCCTAAAGTGGTTGTAATCGCCTGACCTAGCCCTCTTAGTATCACCTCCCCTTTCCTTGATCCTTTCCTCCTCAATCTACTAAGCATAAGTAACCAGCCTAGAGAAATCTATTTCCTTAATGAGCATTGCGGTCTTGCATTCCTTGACCACATCATCAGACACAACGTACATGAACTTGCTCATACGAGCTCTAGAGTCAGCTACTATTGTCGGGGAATACTTGGGTAGCTGAGTGAACTTTAGAGCATAGTCTTTTACGCTCATCTCATTCTGCTTTAGGTTGATGAACTCCTGAACCTTGGCTTTCTTGAGCTCTAGTGGGAAGAACCAATCCAGAAAAGCAGTCTTGAAAAGATCCCAAGTCACTGGTCCTGCATTGGCAAAATAAGATTCCTTCCACTGCTGGTACCAAGTATAAGCCACCCCTTTCAGCTGATAGGCAGCCAAGTCTGCACTCTCTGCTGGAGTGACACCCATAATGCTTGTCACTTTCTGAATATCCTCTAAGAACTCTTAGGGATCCTCTTCTGACTTGGACCCATGAAACTCTGGAGGGTTTATCCGAGTGAAGTCCCAGATTCTAGCAGCAGCAGCATTAACCTGAGGCAGAGCTGGCATCACAGCCTGCTTATTGAACTGGATGGTCATGGCCTAATCAAGTACTTCAAAAGCAGCCTTGAATTCAGCATACGTAACCTGCTCGTTCAATGGGTCTGCTAGAGCTGCTGGCTAATTCCTAGCGTTAGCTCTTCTGGGAGGCATTTTTCTGAAATGCGAAGAGTATGAGTTAGAATAGAGGAAGATCAAATAGAGATCATACTCTATAGAATGAGCAAGAAAGGAAAGAAAAGAAGTTATTCCTAATGACGTCTCATAGTCTCTCCCCCATAAGTGTGGCACTCTTCACACCCATGAGGAAAACTCTACTTAACGCGGCTTTCAGACATCCTAGGACAATTAAACCTTATGCTCTGATACCAAGTTTGTCACGCGCCGAAGCTACCCCTGGACATAATATGGTGCTTAGTGTCAAAAGTGACCCCAAACTAACCCAAGGCATGACACATCTATCCAAATTCAGGTTAAGACATGCACTGTGCGAAAGCTAAAAGAGTTTTAATATATGAAAGCAGGAAGAACCCAAGAATCTGAATATATAAAGTATATAAAAACATAGTGTTGAATAGAAAACCACACTAATGACTGCTGAATCTAGTCTATGTCTGAAAGACTTCTAACTGAATAGGAGTTGCTGGGACATGCCCCCAACTAACTCTAATAAATCTAAAACTGTAAATAAATGCGGAAGATATAAGCATATCTATTGTCCTCAAACTACTAAGGACTCACCAACTGAGTTGTTGGATACGAATCGAAAGTCAAACTAAGCGCGGTGTGGATGCTGAGTGCCTGAAACTACATCAAAAAATAATTTAGCACAAAAGTATGCATCAGTACTTTGAATGTACTGAGCATGCAGGATACGTACAGAGCTGGACAATATAGAACTGTACATAAAAATAGATATACTATAACATAACTGAAAGCTGAACTGAATGCAATGACCAAGTATAAATCATGAAATAACATGCTGAACATTATACTGAACATAAATACTAGATTCACGGTCAATGTACATGAATGTGACTGTGGGATACACTACTAACCGACATACCCCAAGTTGAGCTAACTATGGGGCCAACATGTAACCCTGGATGAAAGGGTGTTCATATCTTGCCAAAGGTACGAAGAATTCTGACGTGGATCCACTATTGATGTCCACAAAGGACAAGGAGGTGCAGCCTAGTCTGACAGCTGACTCCTTTAAACCTATGGTGGCGCCGTAGGTATGGGACTTGGGAACTGCTTCTAAAGGTCTTAGCCTAATCTGACAGCTAAGCCTTCGTCCCCTCGTCCGCTCGGTATTAAGTCTACTCCCACTGAATATAAGTAATAATGTACTGAAATAAAGGATAAATTAAAACATTGATAAGTGACTGAGAATGCAAATACTGGAATGCAAATCTGCCTAGCAAGCTAAATTTATGAAAATACTGGAATTTCTACAGGCTAGGGTTTCTGAGCATTATTCATGAAACTATATTAATTCTCCAAGAAATATATAAGCAATACCATAAAAGCTGTAATAATTGAATTACAATAATTCCCTAAGATTTAGGAACCCTAGGTCTGAAACATTCATGGAGAAAACTGAAGGCTGACTGTAAACTAGGGACCTAATGGGTGAAAGGAACCCACTTGTGAAATCCCATATACCTGGTGAAGAAACCCATGGAGAAATCCTTGGATTCTTGGGGCTGAACTTGATGATGACCTCTGCCTGTTCTTGGAGGAAAACTGTCACCTATTTTTATTATTTTCTTTCTATGTTTAAAGCATTTAGGTGAATAACTGTTTTAGGTAGTTTTTGGCTACTTACTTAGGCTTAAACGACATAAAACAACGTAGCTTAGGCCTTAAAAGGGAAAGTAAAAGTCTGGAATACCCTTGGGAAAGTTAAAAGATTTTCTGCAGAAAACACAACTCGGGGATCAGGACTCCAAATGACGGACCGTACTCCTGGACGACGGACCATCAGCCTGAGTCGTGGTCCTGCCTAAGAGTTTTAGGGTCTCTGGTCTAAGGAACTATGACTCAACAGGACAGACTATTCTTCAGAATGATGGTTCATCATATGACTCGTGGTTCTTGGGATTTGACTTAGCTTGGGGATTTCCATGAGTCAAAGGATGGACCGTTCTTCTGAAGTATGATCTGTAAACAAACTAGTGGTTCCTGGGACTAGAACTGGGGGTCCTCTGATTCAGGGAAACCACGTGTGACAGGTGGAGCCATGGTTCTAAACTATGGTCTGTGGTCCTATCCGTAGTCCTTGGGAAATGTACTGGAGTGTTACTGGAACTTGAACTACGGTTCAAGATGACGGTCCGTAGTTCCAATCTACGGTCCCTACTCTTGAACCGTAGTTCCTGGAAACTTGAATTTTCTGAAATTTTTATTCTCTACTTGTATTCTGAGCTTAGTCTGCCCTTGGAATATCTGGGGTGTTACAATATATTTGGAGGGTCGAAAGACTACCAAATATAGCTAGAACCAAGCTACCCATACCTATAATCGAAAGTTCTTATGATTAATCAATTCCCTAACCTATTTTAGAACTCCATCAAAAGTATACCCCTAGTCTTCCTTCTCTTGATTATCAAATTATGTTTACGATTCTTCTCATGTTAAAATTGTGATATTGTTAATTCCTAATCCTTTTTCCCCAAATTATTACTTTTTGTTTGCTTGAACATTTACTCACTCTAGTGATTATCATTCAATAATTTATTGTCAAATCTTCACTCTATTCTCTGTGGATACGACCCAAATATCCATTGGGTTTATTTATTGTTTTGTACGATGATCGTTACCACCTCCTACGAGAGAATTCTTTTGAATGTCATCAGGGAGGCCATAGAGTGTATTGATTATCTCAGAGTTGAAACTAACTTGTTCACCCCAAATAGTAGTAACCAAGGCTTCTTTGAAGTCGGTGGTTGAAGCATTGGCTTAGAATTCCATGACCACAGTGTGATTAGCTTTAATGGGTTGAGGAGCAAAGACAATCCACCTGCTCTCAACCAATCTCCTATAAAAGTCCGGCATCTGACCTTCAACATTGTCCATGTTGATGCCCCATTCCTTGACAATATTTTTGGATAAGAGCTCATCATATTTTTGCTCATATGTTGCTGATAAGAACCTATCATGATCAAAGTGCTCATCCATATCAACCTCCAAAACATTTTCATGCTCGATTTCAATGCCATCAGAAGTAATTTTATGCTCAAAACACCTACAAAAGAAGCCAACATGTTAAAAGCTCTTGAGGACACTTAAAATATTGTACTAGGAAGTATTTAGGCCAAATAAATCAGTGGAAAAGGTCACTAGCTAAGCTGTGCAAAGCTACTATTTTCGAGACTACTAGGCATTGCTCTTCGCATTCACGGCCAGTGGACCATGTTTGCAAAGGCACAAAAAAAAATTTAGGAAAAATTGTTCTTCGCGTTCTCGAAGATCATCTCCTTCGCCCAATTTTCTGTTCATTCGGGCATTTTTTTCAAACACTTATAGTGCACCATCTTTCGATTCCACAATCCATTATGACTCTTTTTGCCCAAATTTTACACAGATAAAACACTCAAATCTCAACCAATTCTCAACCAACAATCCACAAATTAATGCATAAACAAGAATCCAAATTTAAGAATAAAATTTCAGCCCAAAAAGCCTCTTTCACCATTGATTTCAACAAAAAATTGAAGAAGAGAAACAAATTCAAGATACAAGAGGGAACAAATGCACATACCTTAGACATTGCACTAGATAAAGCAACAAAATAAAGTATTTGATGGAATCATTTTTGGGTCAAGGAAGAGGAACTTCTTGATTAATTTTCGAAGTGGTGGTTCCTTTTTTTGTTTGAAACATTTTAGTACCTGTAAACCATTAAGATTCTCGCGTTTAGGGGAGGTCTATCGCGTATGCAAAAGGTTTTTGACTGTTTGAACCTCGTATTCACGGTCGGTCTACCGTGTACGCAAAAGAGGCTGACAGGCTCAGGTTCAACAACTTTTTTTAGCTGCTCACTATTTAGCAAATGATGTACATCTGCATGCTGCAAGTTCACACTTGCAGCCCGTAAGTGTTTTGCAGTCCTTCCAGTGGCCTCTAAAGCTTGGGTTCTGCTCCCCTTCCTTTTGCACACCTAAAAACACATAAAGAATAACATAAATATAAAGTAAAACACAAAAAAAATAGTTTAAATGATGGATTGCATTCCATCAAGCGCTCAATTTGACATCGCGATGCGGTACAAGTAAATTTACTTGTCCCTCAACTTGGAGGATTTAAATATTCACCTAAGCTTTGAATCATGAACCTGATGATACTCATGGAGTGAAGGCAAGAACACAAGAAGGTCATTTCCTTGGTATTGAATTTTGCACTTCTTTGCCTTCAAACGAGGAGTGTAATTTTGTCTTTTCTGTATGACAAACCCCAAAATAAACACACCTTGATCCTCCTCCTCTCCAAAATTCTCCATAGGCCCAATTACTCTGATTTTCATCCCCTTAGCCAAGCACAATATTGATAAATGGTAGGAATGAGATTTAAATATCTCCACTAGCAAGGTTGAACCATTCATGACATCGTCACCCTCGAATGCACTAGAGTCATCACAAATGATGTGTTGGACTCCGGTTTGCAACTTTAGTATTATTCTTTCACACTTGGCATCCTGAATTACTTTTGGGATGGTTGGTTGACAATTTACTCTTTGCTCATAAAAATAAATTGTGTCCTCTTCATCATTGGAAAATAACTCAAAAGAACTACCCACACCCATTACATTACATGCCTCAAGTTTTGCATTATCTTGAGTGGTAGGAAAATCCTCCATGGATTGTTTGGTGAGGTTTTCCTCCTCTTTCGACTTAGCTTGGCTCTTGAAGAAGGATTGAAATATGGATTTCATTCTTTCAAACCTGTCATTTTTTGCTTCACGTGCCAAGTCATGAGGCTATTTTAGAAGTTGTGATCTGGACACTCTTACCATGGGTGTACTTATTGGGACACTTTCGACTTATGAACTCAAAAAGAATCAAAAGCATGAAATTACAAACATAAAAGAGATGAACTTGGTTTTCAATTCCATTGAAAAATTAGAGATAAAGGATGAAAATATGTCACTCATGACCAAGAATTTCTAAATTATTCAGAAAGAGTCAATGATCATAGATAAGGAACTCTCAAATAACATTAGAAAAGGACAATTATGATCAAGTGTGTCATAAGTGTGGAACTCTAGATCGATTCATCAAGTTTTGCCCCCAAAGGAAAAAAAATACAAGAAAAATCATCTTGATAAAGAGAAAGAGAAAAGAAGAGATCAACTTGTCCCTGCAAATAGGAGGATGACCACCCAAGAAGCAAACAAAGTTATCAAGAGAGCATTTTCAAAAGTGGGAAACACTTCAAACAAACACATATGTAATGACCAGTCAAAAAATCAATCTCTCCTTTCTATAGAAGATTTAGACAATGAAGAAACTCTGGCTTTGATGAAAATTTTGACTTAGAAGAAGAAGAGAAGCAGTCTAAGGTTAAAAAATTTAAATTAAAACAAATCTTAATTCATACTCTTAAAAGAAATTTCCCTCCTTGTTAGTATTCCTTATTGATGAATTCTATTCTTTAAATACCGAAAAGGAATAACTCATAATTATTTATGCCTCACTAAAATTTGATAACTGAAAAATAGAGAAGCATCACAATGAACTAATAAAAACATATAAGGATATGCACAAATAGGTAGACCTGCTCAATATCGAAAAATAAAAGGTGAATGATCTACCAAAAAAAAGGAAAAAATATTGCTCACTGTTTGCAATTAGCACTTGAAAAAAAAGTTAAACAGTTTAAGCTTGACCTTCAACTATCTTTTGAGAGAAACTAAGTTTCCTCGAAAATATGAAAAACCTAAGTTCGAACTTGAACAAAATCTCAAGTGGACCAGGTCCTCTGAACTCCTGGTTTTAATGCAAGAAAATCAATCAAATCACAAAATAATTTTGGGTTATATAAGAGAGACTCCCAATATTAACTGAGTCTAAGTTAAACAGTCAGTGTGGTTATGTAGGTCACTCTAAGGATAATTGTAAGTTGAGAAATTATGCTAACTAGAAAAATGCTAGTTTTGTTAAAAAGGGACCTAATCTATATTAATTGAATCATGCTAATGTTGTTTAAGAGAGACTTGGTCCATTTCAGATGAAACATGATAACTTTGTTAAAAAGTGACCACGTTTATATCAGATAAATTCTCAAAAAAAATAGTCCTTTTATTTGACTTTTTGGGACAGAAGATATCTTATATCCATTTACTCATAAGAAGAGGCCCAAGTTAATCTGGGTTCCCAGGGCTAATCTACGACAAGTTTGCAGGTCAAAGTGAGAAAAAAATAATTAAAGGCATGGTATATGTACCATGCATGCTCTAGATACATGATAAGAATATGAGAAAACTTTCTCTCATTCACTGACTTCAAAGGTGGTAATGTAGCTTTTGGAAATGGAAAGAAAGGTAAAATTATGTCCCTTTCAGGAGATGATCTCATGTGTCTCAGTGCACTGGAAATTCACTCCAGTGGCACAAAAAACTTGGTCATGTTATCTTCTCTCTGCTGAACAAATTTGTTACTAAGGACCTGGTTCTTGGGCTTCCCAACAAAAAATTTAGTAATGAAATGATTGGTCATTCATGTGCCAAAAGTGATTAGGAAAATTTTCATGTATATTCCTCACACATCAAAGCTTACAAGGAGGACAATGAAGGAATTGGTTTGGTTTGATACATATTAGGTAATTATGTGGAACCTGGTACACTACTTAATAGCCTAGAATAACATGTGAGTGTGTCAACCAAAGCACCTGCTCAAGGTGATCTAGAAGCAAGGGAAATGCCAGATCAATCGAGCTCCACTAGTGAAGTTTCACTCATAACAACCGAGGAAGCTATGCAAAATAAACTTGATTCATCCAGTATTCAAACTAATATAAAAATCTAGACCAGCAACTGGAAGCATAAAGGATCATATCCTCTTAAAAACATTCTCGTTCCACTAATTTTGGGAATACATATTAGGTAAAAATTAAGGAATATGTGTCTTCTCTACCTATCTCTCCATAATTGATCCTAAGAATATCAAAGAATCCCTGTCGGATGCAGAATGGATGTGGTTATGCGGTAAGAATTGAATCAGTTTGAAAAAAGAAAAGTGTGTCGCCTGATTCCTCATCCAATAAATAGAACAATAATAGGAACTCGATGGATTTTTAGGATAAAACTATATGATATAGGCACCATTACTAGAAACAAATCTAGATTTGTTGTTGAAGGATACAATCAAGAAGAAGGAATTGACTATGATGAGATGTTTCCTCCTATGGAAAAAATGGATGAAATAAGAATATTAATTGCTTTTGCAATATTCATGGATTCAAGCTATATCAAATGGACATAAAAAGTGTCTTTCTGAATGGGTTTCTGTAAGAAGAGGTATATAATAAACAATCACCAAGTTTTAAGCAACATGTTTTTCTTGATCATGAATACAAACTAGATCTTGATGAACATGGTTCATAGGTGGATGAAACCAAGTATCTGGGGATGATATGTTCCTTGCCTCCCTAACTACTAGTCGACTAGATATAATATTTAATGTGAGGTTGTGTGCTCTTTTCCAGTCAAACCCAACAGCGTCACACTTGAAGGTTGACAAATGAATCCTCTGATATTTTAAGGAAACACAAGACTGGTTCTCTGTTTCTCTAATAAATATTCCTTTGATCTAGTAGGATACTCTAATGCAGACATATTCACTAAGGCTTTAAGTAGGAAGCATTTTGATAAAAATCATCGAGATCTTGGTCTTATCATGTAGAACTGATGCATCATTATGAATCCTCAATGATTGATAGTACATTAAGAATCTTATGCTTGATTGAACATGTCACTCCCCAAATGAAGGGAGGTGGGACAGGCACCCAGAGCCCCAAAAGGTCGAGGGCACCACAATCGAGTGTATCTCTATTGAATCTGCTGGGGATCTGAGACCGACAAGGTCTCAAAATATAGCAATTAGAAACACTAATAGCTTAATAGTAGAAAACAACTCAAGGCCAACAAGGCTAATGTCAAAGTAGATAGCTAATAACAAGGACGACAAAGCCATACCTAAAACTGATATACATTACACATCTATAAGCCTCTACGATTAAATAAAATATCTCATAGCCAGGATAGAGCCCTAGACTACCGTTTAACTATACATATACATAACTTGATCAAAATATAAGCTAGACCACTGACTTGTCAGCTCCAAAAAGAATGGAGCTTACCCAAATGGATGAACTCTACAACTCCTACTGAAGAGGTTTGTTTGCGTTCCTGTCTGGACCTGAGGGCATGAATGCAGAGCCCCCACAGGCAATGGGGATGTCAGTACAAAAATAATGTACTGGTATGTAAGGTAGAAACATAATAGTAAGTTACAAGTGGTAAATCTGAACATGATATAATATGAAACTTGTAAATTATAATCGGTAAGACTCGTTAAGCTTTTTTTTCTTTATTCTTTTTAGAATACAATGCATAAGTTGGTAATCTACCAACCTATTGAGCCTTTATTCATAAATTATTGCCATGTTATAATGATAATTAGAGGTACTTATCGCCTTTATTGATGAAAATACAGGTACTCTTGGCCAAAAGTAGAAACAAAGGAATTGGACCAAAAGAGATCAAAAAGAATTGAAGTGTGAATGTGATAAAAACAAGGACGAATCTGCTGGGAGGTGTAACTGATATGCAAGCTGCACAATGCGGTGTGTGATCCACACCTTCCTTCGCATATCACCATCAAGGCACTAGCATTACTAGTTGGCTAATAAAGAGGCATGCAACACACATAATACGTGGGGTGATCGCACGTCGTGTCACATGTCGGGTTGCACCACTCCCAAAGGGAATTTGTATCCAATACCAAGTGATGTTTTGGGAAGCTTCTAAAACCCATTTTGGGTTGTGTACCAGACATAGTTGATAGTTTTGAGTAGAGAATAGTACCCAAGGAAGATAGAAAGAGTACTCTTTCTCTTAATCTTCTATACTTTGAATTCACCATTTTGTACTAAATTGAGATTGTATTTGGATATTGGCTTAATTATGAATGGAAGTATCAGTTACCCAATCGGTATATTCTCTTCTTACATTAGTATGAGCAACTAATTTCCTTTTCTAGTGGTATGTATATGATGGGTATTTGAATTTGGGTATGAGTCTTGTTTAATTGAGTTTATAATTGATGAATTGATATGGGTCTATTGAATTCCTCAATTTTAAATCATAAAATTGATGGTTGCATACATTAATTGAGTTTTTTTAATTATGTTCTTGCTTGAAAGAGGGGTTCATAATTCGGATAGAAATTCAATAGTGGGAATTTGAGATTTTCATCTGAGATTTAGGCTAGAAATAACTTAATAGATGGAAACTCTCATCTAAAGTCTAAGCTAGACATAATATGACCTCCCTAGGATATTGAATTGGTCGAATTGTGTTAAAACCTATGGTGCTTGACAAAGACCATAGGATATATATTTTGAAGATCGAGAGATTATCGAATATGATTAAAACCAATGCTACATATATCATTAATCGAGAATTTTCTTAATTAATCAAACACCCTAATCCTTTGAAGAACCCCATCGGAAGAATATCCCTGATCTTTCTCTCATTGATTACAAATCTCGTGTTTACTTACGCTTTTGTGTTGAAATCTAAGTTGCTACGTAAATTTCCCTTTCCAATTCCCCCAATCTTTACTTTTAAGTTGTTTGAAATTTGTTCTCTTAGTGATTATTTTCTCGATGATCTTTTATCGAATCATTACTCCACTCTCCATTAATTCAACCTCAACACATATTGGGTTACTTTTGTTTTGCTCTGACAATTTCTACCACCTCCTTTAGGAGAATGCTTTCGAGCATCACAAAAAAGGCACTGTTGTTGGGGAGTGATTTTTGAATCACCAATTGATTGTCATTTGAGTTCACTTTGTTGAGTGTTTGTTTGTTTTACCTTTTGTTTTTTGTGATTGTTTGGACAAGGTGACCATGAGCGAAGTGGGCGACCAAGAAAGCATAGATAGATATATGGACACGGGTCATGAGCCTGTGGTCCACGGTGGTGTAGGTGCAATCTGCCTACTACCCATTGTTGAAAATATTGTATTTCATGTTACGAGCATTATTCTCCACTTGATTCATATGAAGGGTCTATTTGGATGGTTGGCACATGAGGACGCCAACCGACATATTTAGAACTTCATAGAAATTTTTCAACCCTTCAACATCAACGATATTTTGCAAGAGTACATCCGGCTTCGGTTATCCCTCTTTACCCTTACAGGGGCAGCGAAGACTTGGCTTGAAGAGCTCCTAGAGGGCTCAATTACTTCATAAAATAGATTAGTTGAGGCATTTTTGGTACAGTTTTTTCCTCCCTCGTGAATGATGCAATTGAGAGATGACACTACAAACTATTGACAACTACCTAGTCAGTGATCGCATGAAGAATGGCTAAAGTTCAAACAAAAGCTTTTATTGTGTCCTAATCATGGCTTGCCGGACAATGTCCTATTCTAAAGTTTCTATTGGGCCTTGAATTCGATGAACAAATCTATGGCAAATAACCTCACAGGTGGAACATGTATGGACCAACAATATGGTATTGCCTCGGCTCTTCTAGAGCGAATGACAAATACTAATCGTGCATGGCATACTAAAAATGCTGATGTTTCTTCGAGGTGACTTTTTCAATTATGACAAGTGAAATAAGGCAAAAAGAAGAGGAGATAGATGAAACAATGTCCAAGATATTGACACAAATCAATCTATTGGCTAAGCATATGATGGGGGGGCTAGAAATAAAAGTATGAATATTGTGGGGACTTATGGTCCTAGAGGTCATGAGAAAGGTATGTATTCTCTTATGGATGAGGAGGCATGTTATCTTGTGGTAGGTTCTTGAATCGGATACCAAGATACCAACTAATTAAGGTCTTTGGCATCCGTAAGATGAGAACCAAGGTTGGAGCAGGGACAAAGGAAATCAATGGAGAGATAGGGAGACAACTAGAGATCGTGAGGGTCCATGGCATGATCATGAAAGAGATGGTGATTGTTATAATCACCGAAGTACAAATTCATATGTGCCTCCACCAAAGGACGATGTCCCTTTATATCAGCCTACCATGAGCAACCTCAGACATTCAAAAATCGAATATATGTTGTCTCTAGTCTTAAAAAAGGTTGAGTCAATAGATAGTGGGGTGACGAAATTAAAGAGCAAGGTGTCGACTTTCACCAAATTATGAGCTCACACTCGGCTTTGATCAAGCACCTTGAGGCATAAATGAACCGCCTGTATTCACAAATTAATCCTCGGATGAAGGGGACACTTCCAAGTGACACAACGAGAAACCCAAAGAACGATGGCCAAGTGATGGCAATAGTCACTAGGAGTGGATGAATGTGTAGTGGGGTGAAGAATACAGCTATTGAGGTTGTTGTGGAGCCAAATGATAAAATGGAAAAGGATATTATAATTGAGAACAAAGTTGATGAAAGTCTGGTTGTTGTGGTGAAGCCTAGTGCACCTAACATGAATTTAAATAAGGAAGACCCACATGAAGAGAAGGATGAGACCGAGTCTCCTTCTCAAATTTCTATTGATATTAAGGAAGATGATCCAAGTGTTCCACAACTATTGCCAAAGGTACCCCCTCCATACCCTCATAGATTGACCAAAAAAAGTAAGATGCTCAATTCAAAAAGTTTGTCGACATGTTCAGCAAGCTAGCCATTAATAACCTTTTAGTTGATGTTATTACACAAATGTCAGGGTATGCAAAGTTTATAAAGGAGCTGTTGAAAAAGAAGAAAGTGGTTGAAATGGGGACGGTGGAAGTGTCCCACAGTTATAGTGCAGTGATGACAAGCAACATTTCCCTTAAATGAGAAGATCCAGGAGCCTTCACTATCTCGTGTACTATTGGAGTATTTTTGTTTCGAAAGGTATTATGTGATCTTGGGGCAAGTATAAACTTGATGCCCCTTGTGATATTCAAAACGTTAGGCTTAGGTACTCCTAGATGTACACCAATGACATTGCTAATGGCCAATCACTCAATTAAACACCCGGTGGGGATATTGTTTGATGTGTTAGTCAAGGTCGACAAGTTCATCCTACTGGCTGACTTTGTAGTTTTGGATTATGATGTTGATCTTGAGGTGCCATTTATTTTGGGCTGACCACTTTTGGTAATCGGGAAATCTTTGGTTAATATGAAGCTCTGGGAGCTCAAGTTACATGTTGGGAGCAAGGAAATTACATTTAATGTATGCCAACCCATAAAACCACCGAACAAATTTAGAGTTGTTTCTGTGATTAATACCGAGGGCAAGTTGGTTGAAGCCCATGGTGAGTTTAAGATGAAGGAGACACCCGAGTCTATGATATTGTCACCTTGGTAACAAGATAATCCAATGAATATATTGAAGGAACACTTCCTTTCTTGGGATGGGGACACACTAATCAGATTGGCACGCTCCCGGATAATGGTTGAAGGTTGAGGTACTATCATCGAGACGCAGTATAAAATCAAGTGCTTCTTGAGATGCAACCCAGGTATTTTTAATTTATCTCTTTTTTGTTGTTTTTGGTGTGTTTTAGGAATGCATGAAGATGGAAAAATGACTAAGTGGAAGAATAAGACCAGAGGGTATATGCGAAGAGCCATGCAATTGCACAACTCATTTTGTGCGTAGCATGAGGATCCGCATGCCCCACCAATAAACTGGGAAGAAAAAAAGAACTTGGAGGTGACGTGCGATGGATGGTGCATATTGCACCTCCCATTCCACAGTCGCACTTCCAGCGCACACTAAACCAGAAAGCTGGGCAAGTTTTGGAAAAAAAATCATCACATGCGAGTTGACGTGCAAAGCACATATTGTCATGTGCAAATCACATGTTGCGGTGCACTCAGGTATTTTTTAAATTTTTTTTGACCTACCCATTGACCAACCCAACCCAAAGGCCGACCCCCGACCTCTCTTCTTCTTTTCTCTCCTATAAACTGTCAACCCTACCTCTTTTCTCCATTATGCTACCATAAACTTCTATAACTCTCTCCTAAAAATCCTCAAAAATCACTCAAACTTCCCCTAAATCTTCTTCCATATCAGCTACACTCCTCCACCACCGAATCACCACAGGTCGCCGCCCCTTTCTTCGGTCAAAAAGTTGGGTCACCATTGTTAGGCACTCCAAAGCTTTAATTTTTGCTTTTTCCTCCCTCTTCTCTACTTTTGGTAAGTTTTCCTACATTAAATCAATGTTTTTAAGTATATTGGGAACACTTATTGTAAAGCATGCTAGTTTAATCTTCCATGTTTGTTGTGAGTGAGATCCAAAATTTTAAGGACTCAAATTTTGGGGTATATTGTTGATTTTGCTTGTAATAAACTTGGTAGATCTGGTTGTTATGATAATACATGTGTTTTGTGTTAATTTTTAACCTTGAATTTCATATTTTTGTGTGAAGTCTGAGTAACCCACTTGAGTTGATGCATGGTTTGGCCCTATGATAGATTGGGTGACGTCATTATTAAGGGCAAATTTTCGTCTTCGCAAGGTTTTTGTTTAATCATGTTGATTGGGCTGAAATTGTTGTTACCATTATGCCCATGTGTTATATTAATTGAATATGAATATTAGGTTAGCATTTTTGGTTGAGGGAGTGAAGTATTGGATCGATTGAATGTGCCTATGTGTTTCACATGAAGGCTTGATGTTCCCCAAATAAATGGGGTAACATCCTTCATAAGGGAAATTACTAAGCTGATCTTTTGATTATGAATGTGTTGAGTTATTCGGGGAAGTCTGAGTACCCGGATAACTTGGGTTTTGGTCAAAGAATTTTTAGGCTCTGCTAGAATTGGTGTTGTTTTTTATTGCCCGTGCATTCCACAAATATTGCTCTACGAATCACATACGTAACACATACAAAAACAAGGAATTTAAAATTACAACTGTTTCCTTTGTGCGTTTTGCATGCGACACACATATATCTATGTGCAAAATACACAAGGCATCGCAAACTGTTATAAATATTGCCAGTTCATTGAGTTGAGGGGCGAAGGCCTGTGCGACACATACAATGGCTGGTGCTAATCTCACCTGCCTTCACACCCTATAGAAAAATTCAAGCATGTTTCTATTAACATGTGCGATGCCACATGCGATGCACACTTTTTCAGGTGTGGTCTGCACGTGACTCTCACATGTCATCAGTCACTTGATATGTTTTTCTTCTCTTATGCATTCCATTTATTTAGGTTCAGTGGTTTATTTTTCTTTCATAAATGTCAGTTCATGCATGGTTTCTTATTCTAACATCCATTTGCAGGATTTTGGCTTCTAGTAAGCACCGTTCAAAAAGACATGTCACTAATCAAGCATCCACATCAGAACATCTGGCTGTCCCTGTGCAAAATGAGGCAACTTCTAAATCACGAATTCGGTTTGGTCTTGAGGAGATAGAGGCCTACTATCTTAAGTTTCGGGAAAAGTGATCCTTCTTAGAAGAAGCGGGATTTGATGTCGACTCTTTTAGAGAAGATTTCCCAAATATAGCCAAGCATTTCAAAATAAGGGACTGGGATCAATTAGCTTCTATCTCCAAATGTGATTTCCCTGTACTGGTGTGGGAGTTTTATGCTTCATACCAAGCCTGGCAAGACATCCTAAAACACAAAGGTCCAACAAGCAAGTTTCCATGCCTACAATCTGTCTTAGTGAGGGGAAAAGAGGTTGACATTATGCCTGAAGCCATTAACTCTATAGAATGGGATGATGAACCAAGAGTGGCATCAAGGTTTGCTCAATGTGTAGCTGCAAAATACGACCAATATGTCACATCAGGATCTTAAATTTAAATCTTGGATGTGGTTGAAATTTGTATGATCAAGGCTCATCCCAACTTACCACACAACTCAGGTGACTATAGAGGTAGCCATTCTCATTGCTTACATCATGTCTGGATACAAACTGAACGAAGGAGAAATCATTGCGGAACAGTTCAAGAGATGAGCTAAACATGATTTCACTTCGATGGCCTTTCCAGTCCTCATATATAAATTGTGTCTACGTGCGCAATGTCCTCTATTTTGGCCATTGGATAAATTTGAATTAGCAAAGAGGATCGTCTATTTGGACAATAAGCGGGATAAAGATTCACCAAATATTAAGAAGAGATACCTTCTTCAAAATCCCATTGCACCGACAGGCACATGGAGAACCAAAAATATTACACACACTCTTGTTCCTGAGCCACCAGAAGACACCCACAATGTTCTTTAAGCTACTCCAGTATTAGGTGGTTTACTCTGACTTGCCAACCTTGCTCGAAAAAATAAAGAGCGGTTGCACAAGTTGGCTAAGGGCATTCTTGGCATGATTCAATGCACTATCAAAGTAGCTTTAAAGCCGGTGGTGACAAGCGTAATTAAACTTTGTGCTAAAATGACACCATGGATGTGGATGTTTAAGAGCTCAGGCAAGTAGTACCGCAAACCGTACCAAAGGTCCCTAATTAGGATCTCAATCTATCGGCCACTACTTCAGGGTCCCACCTAAGACTCATAGCCCTCCTGATGATTGGTGCACGGGTCAGGATCTGAGTGATTATATGGGAACACCTGAGATTCAAGAAGTAATTGATTCGATCAAGATTGTCCCTGAGATGACTGAGCCACCCATCCACCATTACTTGGATCCCCACTCATCTCATGTGGAAGACTTGAACTGTCAGCCTAGGCCTAGCTAGGCTGCTCCTCTTTCTTCATACCATGAGTTGATGACTCTTCTGGACAAGTGGGGGATTGTGGGTACTTATGGCCTCCTTCAGGTTTGGGAAGACCCATCGATTCCCTTGGTGGATGGATTCTACATAGATTTGGATCATGCATACATCCCTCCACCATCACCACCTCGTCCCCAAAGGACCCACTACCGTGTTTATGCAAGAAGATGTCATCATTAATGTTAGATCCACCAGGAAGTCCTTGAAATTCATCTTTATGTATATTTTTGTGTATCAGGGGCTATGTTTATTTATGTTTGGGGGTGTAAGTAGTATTTAAGCCACTATGAGGCATGTTTAAATATTTATTTGTGCTGTTATATTCTTAATTATGCCCTTGCCGGGCTTGATTTATCATATTGATGTTGTGAATGTGAATGTCGGGTTGGTCCTACACTATTTATTATTTTACTACTCGTGCCTTGCAAACGCGCTTAGTGCCTATGCCCAGGCTTGATCTCAAATAGTTCATCAGGGCTTTTAAAATTTTGGTCGCCTTGTTAATAATAGAGTAGTGAATAAACTCCAAGGGTTTTCTTTATACCACGCTTCTTTCCCAAGGAGAAAATTATGTCTTTTTTTTGTTTTCTTTGTTTATTTTTTGTGTGTTGAACTGGGTTGGCATTTACCTATGATAGATTCAGAGTGACTTTCTTAAGGGAAAAAGGCAAGTTTTAATTTAAAATTGAGTTCGTGTTTTGCTTGTCTCAAAATGGGCCTACCAAAAAAAATTCTTGGCAAGAAGTTTTTGACAAATTGAAGGAAAGAGGGAAAATGATTTTGAGTAAAGCATTCTCTTGTCATGACTTGCACACTCCCCATTTGGCTTGATGGATTCACAAATGAGTGTGTAAAAGAACTCGAAATAGCTTGTCAAAAGTCATTTGTCCCAATTGATTATGAGACTAATTGTGAAATTCTTATGTTGTAATGCCTTGTGTGGTAAGGTTGTACTTAGTTCTTGTGTGCATGTGTTGTCTAGAACATGCCCCGAATGTGATTCAAGGAAAAATCTGAGCTTGTAAGATGATCTTAGGCCCTTTTTGAATAAGCCACTTCACCCAAATTAACTTCCCTTTACATTGATACTAGTAAGCCCCGAAAGTGAAACATAGGCTAAAAGCCTAAGTTTAGAGGAGGGAAATGAAAGGACAACATAGGCAAAAGCCTATGTTTAGGGGTATATGGACTAATATGGAGAAGAAAAGGAATGCATTTTAACGCAAGGTAGCACCATATGTCTAAATTGACAATTGCTTCAAAATAGTCCAATGAAATGAACAAAATGGAAATAAAAGAAGGAATTGGTTTTACCAAATGAAGGTGATAAAAGGATTCCAAATAATCAAGATCAAAGGAGAACCTTGGGATTGTGAGAGGGAGAAATAAGGTGAAGTTATTGTTCAAAAATGTGAGCGGTGGTTTGATTGATCACAAAGATCATTAGGGGGTTTAGTCACTTGAGCCAAATGCAATCCTCATCTTAACCCTAGCCAACATCGTAACTCGCAAGTCCTTAGTGATTTCGAGCTTGGTAACTCTATATTAGCGGTGTATTACATAAAGGGAAAACCGATGGTTCAATGCGTGTGCACTAGAATTTCCTTGAGAGAGTGAGAGTCTTTTTGGTTCTCTTATAATCCCTTTTGATTGTAAGTTGCATGATTGTGAGTGGGATACTCTTTTGTGGTGAGTGTCATCATACACTTGAAAGGAATGATGAAGTCTCTATTTCAATTGAGAGGAATGAATGAGACAAGTAGTGTGAAAAATCTCGAGGCAAACCTTAAAGGTCCATGCCAATGACTTGAGAAGCTTGAATATCTTGTTTTTAATTAGAAATCCCCTTGTTTTCAATGAGAAATAAAATCCTTTTGATAAACATTTTGAAATGAGTAATGGCCTTGAGAAGAGGGTGGTCCAAATTGAGTGAGCATTGTAGTTGAATCTTTTGTTTGTTATTTTCTTAGTTGTAGAGTTTAGATTAATCTTGTGTGCACCCTATGTGTTTTAGAGCATAATTCATTCCTTACTTTGTGAGTATATTGCTTGAGGACAAGCAATAGTTCAAGTTTGGGGGTTTGATAAGTTGGTAATCTACCAACTTATTGAGCCTTTATTCATGAATTATTGCCATGTTTTAATGATAATTATAGGTAATTATTTCCTTTATTGATGAAAATGCAGATAATCTTGGTCAAAAGTGGAAAACAAAGGAATTAGAGCCAAAGAGCTCAAAAAGAGTTGAAGTGTGAAGGTGATTGAAAACAAGGAAGAATCTATCGAGATGTGTGACGGACATGCGATCCGCACAACGCGGCATATGTTCTGCACCTCCCTTTGCACATCACTATCAAGGCACTGACATCACTGGTTGGCTTACAAAGAGTCATGCGACATTCATAATATGTGGTATGATCACACTTCATGTCATACATCGCGTCGTACCACTCCCAAAGGGAATTTTTGTCCAATGCCAAGTGATCCTTTGGGAAGTTTCTAAGACCCATTTTAGGTTGTGTATAAGACATAGTTGATAGTTTTGATTAGAGAATAATACCCAAGGAAGATGGAGAGAGTACTCTTTTATCTTCATCTTCTATACTTTGAATTCACCATTTTGTACTAAATTGAGATTGTATTTGGATATTGGCTTAATTATGAATGAAAGTATGAGTTACCCAATTGGTATATTCTCTTTTTTCCTTAGTATGAGTAGCTAATTTCCTTGTCTAGGGTTATATGTACGATGGGCATATGAATTTGACTATAAGTCTTACTTAATTGAGCTTATAATTGATGAATTGATATAAATCTATTGAATTCCTCAAATTTTAATCATAAAATTGATGGTTGCAAAAATTAATTGAGTTTTTTTAATTGTGTTCTTGCTTGAAAGAGGGGTTCATAATTCGGATAGGAATTGAATAGTGGGAATTTGAGATTTTCACCTTAGATTGAGGCTAGAAATAGCTTAATCAACGGAAACTCTCATCTAAGAGTCAAAGCTATAAATAGTATGACTTCCTCAAGCCATTGAATTGGTTTGTTTGTGTTAACATCTATGGTGCTTGAACAAAGACCATAGGATATATATTTGGAGGATCGAGAGATTACCGAATATGACTAAAACCAATGCTACCCGTATCACTAATCAAGCATTTGCTTAATTAATCAAGTACCCTAACCTTTTGAAGAATCCCATCGGAAGTATAACTCTATTCTTTCTCTCATTGAATACAAATCTCGTGTTTACTTATGCTTTTGTGTTGAAATCAAAGTTGTTGCATAAATTTTCCTTTTCAATTCCCTCAATATTTACTTTTAAGTAGTTTGAACATTTGCTCTCTTAGTGATTATTTCTCGATGATCTTTCAGCAAATCATTACTCCACTCACTGTGGATTCGACCCCGACACTCATTAGGTTACTTTTGTATTGCTCTGACAATCGCTACCACCTTCTTCAGGAGAGTGCATTTGAGCGTCATCACGTGACTAACTCACACTGCAACTCACTCTTTATAAGACACGCTGAATCACAAAAGCGCCTTGGTGCACACTATGTATGTAACAGTCTAATATGGCAGTATCGCCTCGGTGCACACTATGTATATAATGGCCTCAATATGGAAGTAGCACCTCGGTGCACACTATGTACATAATAGCCTAAATATGGCAGTAGTGCCTCGGTGCACACTAACGTACGCAACCCACGCGTAATAAGTGTATTACTAGATTGACCCTTAAAGCTGCTCTAGTTAGTTATGAAGGTTCCTTTAGATAACATCTTTAGCCTTGACTCACTAGATATTTGACTCAACTTACCAACCACATACGAATAGGTATTTAACTTTCTAACCTTCCTTTTACACCTTCGAAAGCTTCATTAGGGATCACAATAAAAGAAGAAATTCGACAAGAGCATAATTTACGTTTCATTGAAAAAAAATCAGTTTTTTTATAAGAAGGCGACTTGATTCACTATAACGTATCACTTAGTTCCTTAAAACTTTCTTAGTTCTCAAATCATATGTCTTACTATACAATAATAAAAATCCTTCTTTCGGAGATTTAGAGTTCCATTTTTAGATTCATGCCGATAAAGAATAAAGAAGCCTTAACATACCTCGTTCCTTCTGACAATTACCTTAACACGACTTGGACTTTCCTTTATTAGGTTAATCTACAAAACAAGGGTATAATAAAGCTAATATTAGCTCTTACACCTTAATCCACTTTGTCAAAATAGTAGCTAAACAATTCTCGGGCATATTTATGTATTGGCGTTAATTAAATAGTGTATCCCCACACCTTTCTCTCTTATTTCAATACAATACACACACACACAAAAACATAATGCCTTAAACCATACCAAATACATCAAACATCCCCTACGCAACTCACCATACAGAAATACAATACAAACATATTGAACTCACGACTTTCGATCACCGTCCCGTGAGTTCTTAACAATAATTCAACAATATTTCTCCATCCGAACTTTAATAAAAAAAGATGATTATGGGCAGAGTAATTACCACACTTGAAGGGGTGTTCTTCCTCTTTTTATTGATATCTTGAAAAGTTGAAGTTCCCTCTACACATACACCAACAAGAGAAGAAGAAATCTCTTAATTGTTACACAATTTCTAAGTGTCCAACCTTAAGGAAGGGTCTTCCATAGCTCATGTATTTCTTACCATAGGATATCCTATCTATATGTAATAGATTAGTACCATGATAAAAGTTTTTTAACTCACCTTAAGCTTGAATAAATCTTGATCTTCATAGAAACCTAAAGAGAGAGAGGGGCTGCTAAGAGGAAAGAATTTCCTCAACTCTTTTTCCAGATTGTTGGCTAAGAAAAGAGTGCTGAAACTTCATACAAATTAGGTCAATATATGGGTCCTTTGGACGACTTTTTGGACTAACTTTGGTTCAAAAAGGGTCAGGAAATTTGGGCCAAAACATTCCTTTAGTTAGGCCTCAAATGGGTTATGTTTGTGGCTAATTTTGGACTGCTTTTGGGTCTTACTTTGGTCAACATTGGTGACTGCCTTGTACTTAATTTGGGCCAGACCTTATATCACTTTTTTGGGCAAACATAGAGTTTTTTTTAGTCTACCTTTAAGTCTAATAATCCATGTATATGCTTCACGCAATCGTCTCTCATTACTTGGTTAATTAGCGTAAGTAGGTGGTGCACCTACTTGTCACCTATGAGCTTAATAAGTCGAGCAAGCACCTCACATGTTTTCTTTCATTTTCTAAACCTTCATACTTATGCTCTAACTTAATAATTGTATACATTTAGCCATTTCAAATTAGGCTAAAGTACCTCCTCACCACCCCGAGCTTAAGTACCTTCATCGATATTGACTTAGTCGTATAGGTGTTGAAAGGTAATGGGTGTTACCTCCGTCCACCCTTAAAATCATTCATCCTTGAATGAGGGTAATATGTATAAAGCTCTAGTTGTTTAGTATCTTTACAAATTTTGGCAGAGTTTCCTCTTTAATTGGGACTATCCAGAAACTTGAAACTCAGCAAAAGTCCAACACTGTGCCTTACTGGGAAATACAATGATATAAAAATAAATGCAATCATTTGAACATGTTCGAACATGTTCATATTTGCACAGTAGGAAAAATGTTAAGAACATAAGGATATGACTTACCTTTATACTATATTCAGGTCGTAAATAACTGGGGATATTTTTTCCTCATTTCTTCCTTGGCTTCCCATGTCATTTCCTCGACATTATTATTTCTTCACAACATATTTACCAAGGCTACTTGTTTGGTTTTTAGCTTCCTAACTTGAAGATCTAGGATAGAAATTGGTACTTTCTCATTGGATAAGTCTTCAGAAAGTTGAACATCTTTGATAGGCATAATACATGAATGATCTCCTATGCACCTTCTCAGCATCAATACGTGAAATACAGGATGGACTGCCTCCAATTATGTGGGTAACTCTAGCTCATATTCCACTTTTCCTACATTTCGAGTGATCCTGTATGGTCTAATATATCTTGAACTAAGTTTTCCCTTTTTACCAAATCGCATAACTCCTTTCATGGGAGAGACCTTTAGTAAAACCCAATTATTAACATTAAATTCCAAATCTCAACATCGCACATTTACATACAATTTCTACCTACTCAGGCTATTTGTAATCTTTCTCGGATTAGCTTCACCTTCTCCATTGTCTAATGAACCAGGTCGGGCCGTAACAATTTTGCTTCCCAATATCAAACCAACCAATCAATGATCTACAATTTTGCCCATATAAAGCTTCATAAGGAGCCATATGAATGCTTGCATGGAAGCTATTATTAAAAGTAAACTCAATTAGTGGAAAATGGTCATCCCAAACCCCTTTAAAATCTAGTACACAAGCTCGTAGCATATCCTGGAGTGTCTGAATAGTGTGTTCACCTTGTCCATCTATTTATGGAGGAAAAGTTGTATTAGGACTTACTTGAGTACCTAAGCCTATCCGGATAGACCTCTAGAAATTTGATGTAAATTGAGCACCCTGTCTGAAATGATGGAAATTAGGACACCATAAAGTTGAACTACTTCATTTATATACAACTTGGCATAATCTTCAGCCATATAAGTTGTCTTGACTGGAAAATAGTAAGCTGACTTTGTAAGTCTTTCTACAATCACCCATATGGAATCATATATCCAATAAGTACAGGGCAAGCCTATAACAAAATCTATGTTGATCACCTCCCATTTCTAGGTCGGTATTACTATACTCTAAGTTAGCCCTCCGGGCCTCTGCTGCTCAATTTTTACCTGTTGACAATTCAGGCACTGGGCTACAAACTCTGCAATATTTCTCTTCATATTATTCCACCAATAAATTTGTAGAAGATCATGATACATCTTCGTCACTCCTGGATGGATTGAATAGCAGGAATAGTGGACTTTTGCCAAAATTTGCCTTTGAAGATCCCCGACGTTAGCTACACATTGATGACCTTAATATCTCAGAACCCCATCTTCCTTAAGCTCTAATCATGGTTGCTTCTGCTGCAGAATTTATTCCCTCAATCTTACTAACTCTGGATCATCATATTGTCGTTCTTTTACCTCTGTTATAAGTGAGGATTCTGCTACGTTTTGAATAATAACTCCCTTGTTACCTGGGTTAAGTAGTCAAACTTGGAAATTAGCTAATTGATGAAGTTCTCTTGTCGTCTCAATTTTTTTAGTTTCCACGTGGTGCAAGCTTCCCATGGATTTGTGGCTAAGTGCATCAGCCACTACATTGGCCTTACCTGGATGGTACAAAATATCTACATCATAATCCTTTAGTAGGTCTAGCCACCTTCTTTGCTTTAGGTTTAATTCCTTCTGTTTAATAAATACTGTAGACTTTTGTGATATGTAAACACATCTACATGGACTCCAAAAAAGTAATGGTGCCAAATTTTCAAGGAAAATATAACTGCTTCCAATTCAAGATCATGAGTAGGGTAATTTTGCTCGTTCTTTCTCAGTTGTCTCAAAGCATAGGCAACAACTTTACCATGTTGCATTAGAATGCAGCCCAACCCAATCCTTGAAGTATCACAATGAACAACATAACCTTTTGTGCCCTCTGGTAGAGTTAAGATAGGCGCAGATGTAAGCCTATATTTCAACTCTTGAAAACTCTACTCACATGCATCTGACCACTAGAACTTGCTGCTTTATGAGTCAAATTCGTCAATTGTGCAGAGATAGAAGAGAATCCTTCCATAAACCTTCAATAATAACCTGCTAAGCCCATAAAGTTATGGATCTCTGTAGCGTTTAAGGGACTCAACCAATTCTTTATAGCTTTAATATTTTGGTTGCCAACTCTAATACCTTCGTCCGTAATTACATGGACAAGAAAAGCCATCGAAGTCAACCAAAACTCACACTTGGAAAACTTTGCATGTAATTTATGATTCTAAAGTATTTGTAATACTGCACGTAGATGATCTTCATGTTTAGCTTTGATCCACGAGTAAACCAAGATATTGTCAATAAATACAATCACGAATACATCTAAAAAGGGATTGAAGACCCAATTCATTAGGTGCATAAAAGTTGTTGGGGAATTAGTAAGCCCGAAAGACATTACTAGAAACTCAAAGTGGCCATACCTTGTCCTGAATGTTGTCTTCAGCATATCTACCCCTTTAACTCGCAGCTAGTGATACCCGGACCACAAGTCAATATTTAAAAAACATTTGGTGCCTTGCAACTGATCAAAAAGATCATCAATCCTTGGAAGCTGATATTTATTCTTGATTGTAACTTTATTCAGCTGTCAATAATCGATACATATTCTCAAGGATCCATCCTTTTTATGAACAAACAAAACTGGTGTGCCCTATGGCGATGTACTAGGCCTAATGAAGCCTTTTTCAAGAAGATTCTTCAACTATTCCTTTAACTCTCTTAGCTCAAAGGGAGCCATCCTGTATGGAGGAATTGATATCGGCTGAGTATCTTGGAGTAGATCAATAGCAAACTCAATTTTCCTTTCTTGAGGGATTCCTAGAAGCTTATCCAGGAATATATCTGGAAATTGACTCACCACAGGAACCGATTGAAGAGTCTTTGGTTCATCCTTTGTGCTTCTTACCCAAACTAGATGACAGATATAGCCCTTAGAAGTCATTTTCTAGACTTAAGTTAGGAAATAAACCTACCCCTTGGCGTGGCAGTATTATCTTTCCACTCCAGGATTGGATCTTTCAAAAAATGAAATTTGACAACCTTAGTTCTGTAATTGATCTAAGCATAACATGCAGATAACCAGTCCATACCCATAATGTATCAAAGTCAATTATATTGAACTCAATCAGATTAGCTGAAGTAAGATGGTTATAAATCAATACTACATAATCTCGATATATGCATCTAGTGATAATAAATTTACCAACCAATGTAGACACAACAAAGGGTCTAGGCAACAACACTGGGTATGCCCAAACTTACTAGCAACGAGTGGGGTAACATATGAAAGAGTAGATCCAGGATCTATAAGTGCATAAACATCATGAGTAAAAATAGTCAATGTACCTATAACAACATCAGGTGATGACTCCAAGTCCTGGTGGCCGGCTAGAGCATAAGTGTGGTTCTGACCACTGCCAGAACTGGATGCTCCTCCTCCTTCTCTCTCTCTACCATGACCTGCTGTGGCATGTGGGCCTATCCTAGAGGGATGAATTATAGATGAAGAAGCTACCAACAACCCTTTATGCTGGGCTATTTAACCCCTACCTCTACTCGTACACTCTCGCATAAAGTAACCAGTATAACCACATGAATAACAAGTATCTGAACCAAGGCAACATATCCCAGGATGATTTCTATCGCACTGAACACAAGGTGGCAAAGATGGACTCATCTGACCTGAATTCCTCTGGCAATGGGAACTTGATGCACCTGAACTGTGGCATAGTACAGGCTGAGAAAATGATCATATCTCTGCCTCTGCAACTGATGTGAGGCACAACCGGTAGGGTGGGATGGTCGCCCATAAAACTGTTGCTTAACTTCAGCTCGTGGCTCTCCATAGGACCCAGTAGATCTAGCCCTTTTATTCTGTTCCCTTTCTCGGCTTTGGTTATCTACAATTTGTACTTCAAGATCCTCTACAGTCTGAGCAATATCCTGTATCCAAGAAATATTCATATCCTCTTGTGTGGCTGCTATTGTTAATTCCTTAATCAATTCATCCTTAAGGCCACTCACATATCGATGAACTTTAGCTCACATTGTACTCACAATATTGGGGGCATACTTGGCTAATGAATTAAACATGCGTTTGTACTCTCAAAGACTCATATTACACTGCCTAAGGGCTAGAAACTGATCAAGTTTAGCCTCTCAATCCTCCTGTGAAGGATAGCGATCTAGGAAGGCCTCTGAAAAATCCTCCCATTCATCTGGGGGTGCATTCGATCCCCTAGACCGATCCCAAGCCTCCAACCATAAAATGGCCAGTTTTCATAACCTGAAAGATGCAAACTCCCTTGCCTCCACTACTGATACATGCATGACTCAAAGTACCCGATAAATATGATCAATAAACTCCTGAGGATCCTCATGTGGGTCAGAGCCTACAAATATAGGAGGACTCAGGTTGATAAACTCTCGGGCCCTATAACTTTTTGAGCCACCTGACCTAGCACTCATCGATGCCCCTATTTATTGATGTTGTGTGGCTACCATCCTGGTTAATAATCTAACTATATTCCTGATGTCCTGGTCCTCTACTTCAGGTGGAGAAACTATAGGTAGTGGTTCTTCTCTAGCTATATCAGATGCCACAGGAGCAGGTAGGGTCGGGGGTGCTAGATCCCCTCTAGTCTGATCAGGTACTAGTTGAACTAGGATCTTTTGAGTCGGTGATTCACTTTGAGCCTCCAATCTATCCATCTGGACAGGCAGGGAACAACTAGCACCTTCCCCCGCATCCATGCCAACTCGCTGGCTAGTCATTTGTCTGGTCATAGGCATTTCTGTAAACAATGAATAGAGAAGCACGAATTAGACTTCAAGTATCTTATTACCTCGCTCTATTGCATGATCTAGCAGATGAAAGAAGAGTACCAATTCATTAAATGCCTCATAGCCTCATGATTATAGGTATGGTACACAACACACCCATAAGCAAGACTCTACTAGACATGACTTATAGACTCCTCGGGATTTGATATTCTCTGATACCATATTTGTCACGCCCCAAACCATGAGAGGTCGGATAGGCACCCGGAGCCTCAAAAAGCTGAGATAACCAAAATTGAGTGTATATCTATTGAACCTACTGGGGGTATGATACCGACAAGGTCTTTAAATATACCAATCAGAAACACTGATAGCTCAACAGTAGGTAAACAACTCAAGGCCAAAAAGGCTAATATCAGAGTAGATAGCTAATAATAAGGTCGGCAAGGCCATACCCAACACTGATATACACTACATATCCACAAGCCTCTATGAGTAAATAAAATATCTCATATCCAGGAAAGGGCCCTGGACTACCCGTTAACTGTACATATACATAACCTGATCAAAATATAAGCTAGACCTCTGACTTGTCAACTCCAAGAAGAATGGAGCTTAGCAAAATGGCTGAACTCTGCAACTCCTACTAAATAGATTTGTCTGGGTTCCTGTGTAGACCTGCAGGCATGAATGCAGTGCCCCCCAGGAAATGGGGATGTCAGTATGAAAATAATGTACTGGTATGTAAGGTAGAAACATAATAGTAAGTTGCAAGTAGTAAATCGGAACATGATATAATATGAAACTTGTAAACTGTAACTGGCAAAACAAATTAAACTCTTTTCTACTTTATTCTTTTTAGAACACAATGCATAAAATAACTCACACTGCAACTCACTCTTTAAAACACATGCTAAATCACAATAGTGCCTCAGTGCACCCTATATATAATAGCCTCAATATGGAAAAAGCGCCTCGACACATACTATGTATGTAATGGCCTCAATATGGCAGTAGCACCTCAGTGCATACTATGTATATCATAGCCTCAATATGATAGTATTACCTCAGTTCACTCTATGTATATATTTGACTCAATATGGTACTAGTGCCTTGGTGCACACTAATGCACGCAACCCATGTGTAATAAGTGTTTTACTAGATTGACCCTTAAAGTTGCTCTAGTTAGTTATGAAGGTTCCTTTTGATAACTTCTTTAGCCTTGACTCACTAGATATTGAATTCAACTTACCAACCACATACGAATAGAGGTTTGACTTGCTAACCTTCCTTTTACACCTTCTAAATCTTGATTAGGGATCACAATAGAAGAAGAAACTCGACAAGAGGATAACTTACGTTTCATTAAAAAAAAAGAATCAGATTTTTTTATAAGAAGGTGACTTGACTCACTATAACATATCACTTAGTTCCTTAAGACTTGTTTCCTTATCAAATCATATGTCTTACAATACAATACTCAAATTCTTTTTTTAGGAGATTTAGAGTTCCAATTTTTGATCCATGCTGATAAGTAATAAAGAAGCCTTAACATACCTTGTTCCTTCAGATGATTATGCTTACCACAACTTAGCCTTTCCTTTATTATGTTAATCTACAATACAAGGGTATAATGAAGCTAATATTAGCTCTTAAACCTGATGTCACTTTGTCAAAACAGTAGCTAAATATTTCCCGGGCATATTTATGTGTTTGGCATTAATTAAGTGGTGTATCCCCATACCTTTTTCCCTCATTTCAATACAACACACACACACACACCAAACAACTACCTCCAACCATACCAAACACATCAAAAAAAAACCTACAAAACTCACCATACCCAAATAGAATAGCAATACATTGAACTTACGTCTTTCGATCACCATCCAGTGAGTTCTTAACAACAATTCCACAATATTTCTCCATCCGAACTTCAATACAAAAATATGATTATGGCCAGAGTACTTACCACACTTGCAGGGTTGTCCTTATCCTCTTTTTCTTGATGTCTTGAAAAGCTTAAGTTCCCTCTACACATACACCAACAAGAGAAGAAGAAATCTCTTAGTTGTAACAAAATTTCTAAGTGTCCAACCTTAAGGAAGGGGCTTCCATAGTTCATGTATTTCTTGCCATAGGATATCCTAAATATATGTAGTAGATTAGTACCAAGATAATAAGTTGTTTAACTCATCTTAAGCTTAAATAAATCTTGATCTTCTTAGAATCCTAAACGAAGAGAGGGGCTGCCAAGAGAAAAGAATTTCCTCAACTATTTTTCCAGATTGTTAGCTAATAAAAGAGTGCTTAAACTTCATCCACAACAGGTCCATATATGGGTCCTTTGGCATACTTTTTGGACTAAATTTGGGCCAAAATGGTTCAAGAAATTTGGGAGAAAATTTTGCCCTTGATTAGGCCTCAAATGGTTTATGTTTGTTGCTGATTTTGGGCTGCTTTTGGGTCTTACTTTTGTCAACAATTGTGGTTTCCTTGTACCTAATTTGGGCCAGACCGTATATCACTTTTTTTGGGCCAACATAGATCTTCTTTTGGGCTACCTTTAGGTCTAATAATTCATATATATTCTTCACCTATTCGGCCTTCGTAACTTGGTTCATTAGCGTAAGTAGGTGATGCACCTACTTATCACCTATGAGCTTAATAAGTCAAGCAAGCACCTCACATGTTTTATTTCATTTTTCAGACATTCATCCTTATACTTTAACTTAACAATTATATACATTTAGTCATTTCAAACTCTAGGCCAAAGTACCTCCTCACCACCCTGAGCTTAAGTATCTTCATCGATATTGACTTAGTCGTATAGGTATTGAAAGGTATGGGGTGTTACAGAACATACATTCAATATCTACTAACTCAGTCTTGTACAATTATAGGTACACACCCCATACACATCTCTGATAGTGTATAGAAGGTCTACATATATTAACCTTACTCTCTTACTGACTACATCAAGCAATCATTGAGTAACTCACAAAGGGGGGACCTGATTTCTCCTTAAAACTCAAGTATGTACCATCATTTTTAATGCATATATTTCTTACGTATATGTCAAACTTAAGAATTGGTGAACCTTGTCCACCCTTATAAAGCCAAATTTTCCAAGAACCGAACCAAGAACCTTTTTTCGGCAATAAGCCTCCTCAAATTCCAGAAGTTACTGTAGCGCTAATTTTGGGGAACCTAGTCCTACCCTTTCAGTGTCACTATCATTATTACCTCTCATATTTATATCAGGTTCACAAATCTCAAATTGTAACCCTATTCATCTCAAGTGTTGAACCAATTACCTCTTTGGGGAATAACCCTCTCATGAACAAACTAATGTTAGTGTCCTTATTGTTGCACCAAAGTCTGGTGAGTCTTTTAACTATAGCTAGTGTTCCTTTGAAAAATAATTGGGAGTATAAAGTCATCAAGAAAAAGATACTTGACAATGGGACCCTAGAGGAGTGAGATTTTTGTGCAGCTGGACCAAGTTTAAAAAAAGGTTACATCACTCGGTTATTGCTGGACCTATAGCTTGAAAATGCTTGCACAGTCTCCTTGAAACTGAAAATGCTCAGTCGAAGGTGGACCTCATGACTACTTTGGATGAAATATCACATCTTAAAATGAAAAAAATTCTAAAAGAGTAGACGGTATACAATGGGTGCATTGACAAATTGTTGATGCTTATAGAAAAGCATTTTACCTTCTCTTCCTCCCAGCTTTAGTAATCCTCCTCCTATTTTATGTCCTCTAATTCCTTTTTGACCCAATTTCTTTGTTGTTCTTGTATTTTGTCGTGTACTCGTGATATTATATACTTTAGATTTTGGGACTTAAGGGTTTAAATTGGTACATTTCTACTTTGTTGTGCTTTTTCGCTAAATATACTGATTGTATTTGTGTAAGATGTCTAATATCATCATACTAGTTTACCTTATTATCATCAAATGTGTATTGGGTAGTGTTGCCCAAGCGGTCATGAATTAAAATAATATTTTACTCAGTGTATATTCATCGAGTTCTTTGGTTGTTGGTTTTCAATGATTCCAAATAGGGGAATTTATATAGTGTAGGTTAGGACATATAGTGCATTATTTGGCATTATCAAAAAGGTAGAAAGTATAAGGAAATAGGAGAACGTGAATGTAGTTTAGATGATTGACAAAGTGAATGTTGTTCAATACCTGTTATCTTATGTATACTCAATAAGGTGAATTAGTTCTGCCAATACGTGATGTGAACGTACAAGGACAACCTGTACAAAAAAGAAAGATTGGAGCAAATAAGAAAATAAAGAAATATCATAAATAAAGGAGCAAAGAAAGAAACAATTAAATAGTAGAAATAGAGAAATAAAGAAGGAACAAATAAATAGGATAAATAGAGGAACAAAGAAGAAAACAATCCCATAAAGACAAAAAAAAGATCCAATAAGGACTCTTCTTAAGGAAATCGCATCTCCCAAGGAATACAATTCCTTAATTGAATTACTCTAGGTTGCTCAGCAACAACCTAATTATTTCACATCTATAAAAGGATTGCTACTATGCAAAATTGACACGCCTATTGCATAATCAGAGAATTCTTCACCTTGAGAGAAATAACCATTGGAGCAAAATTGAAGGATCTCCGTGCAATAACGTTGAACTTAGTTCACTAGTTGTTAGATATAATCGAGTCTGTACTTTTGAATATTGAAATTTTCCAGTTAAAGGCTAGAGTTGTTAGTCTTTAATGAGTTTAACAGTTGGATAACTGGTGTGTTAAAGTCCTAGAGTTATTATTTATTGTTGAGTTCATCATTTGAAGTAAAAGGATATGTTTGAGTCTGTAATAGATGTTTTACTAAGTTGTAATATACTTCAGAGTGTTTGAAGGTGTGTGTTTGTGAGAGAGGTTTCAATGAAGAGAGTTTATCTTCCTTGAAAGTAGTATAGTAATTAGAGTTAACTATAGGGTTTGAGGTGCTAGAGTTAGTCCCTTGAATTATCGAGTTGTAATCTAAAACAACTTTACGAAGATAGTTAAGGTTGTTGAAAATACTACAAACTATAGGTTATTCTAATGAGTAATGACGTTTTTGTCATGACCCAGACGAGCCATGATTGTCACTCACGCTAATTCTCTTGGTGGGAGAACCAAATGACATAAATCCAACTCTAGACTTAACCAATTCTAAGAAAATAGATAAACATTCTACTTATGCCATAAATAAATCAATGTTTAAAAAATAATTAAAGAATGCGCGGAAAAACAACCAATTAAAAATAATCCCAGAAACTGGAAGTCATCATCCAAAACTACTAAGCCAACATAGTCTAAGAATCCAATAATCAACTAAAAGCAATAAGAATAGAGAGTTCCATTGCCCGGAAGAAGCACCACAACTCATGGAGGATCCATCACATCCTGGAAAGCAGTGCTCACCCTTGGACCTGTAGTCGGTCTCTCTACTCTAGTCGAGGTCGCGTCTCAACCTCTGGAACATGGTCTTCACTCAACAAAAGAAGAGCACACGGAGTATCAGTACAACACACTATGTCCTGGTAGGTATCATACACTGACCCAATAATATAACATGTGAATAGCAAAAAATATAACAAGTAATAGGAATCCAACACTTAGCATATAAGCAACCAAGTCAAGTTCACAATTCATGGAATAGCACCATAAGAGGGGAAAGGAGTAATCACCTCAGTTCTCAACCAAGCTCATCATAGAAGCAATACAATAATACAAGACAAGGTAAAAGGTTTAAACACATGATATGGGTCTTATGTTTGCCCACTAGCCAAGACTTGTAGGGCATCCTAGGTTGTCCATGTACCACACCAGCGTGGTATCCACTTTGTACCAGATGTATCAACAACAATATCTGTATAACTGGGTTCTCAGACCCATATTCTCAAAAGATATCCAGTGCCTAAGACACTATTTATACATTAACATTTCATCTCACTCATCATTTCCTATTCTTTTAGTCTAATCATACAAGCACAACAGGTAAAGCATATATAACACAACCACATCCGAAGACTAATAACAAGTTATAAAATTTCACTACAAACATGCAACAAGGTGAGTCTTAACTCCAATTTAAACCATAACTTACCTCGAGTGAAGATATAACACCCACAAGCTAGTTCACCACTACCTTGTCCTTTCTTAACTCTCCGAAATGCACAAGGTCTAGAAATAACAAATATACAAGAGTAATTAGCCCATTCCCTTTCATTTCAGGCCTTGGGAATCAAACCCTACCATTCTACCAATTACACAAAGTTTCTAGTGTTCCCCAAGGGTTTAATAAGTCATAAATCAGCCCCACTACATTCATAGAATCAATATTCAAGTTTTCTAACCAAGTTCATACCTTTTCCACCATTTTTAAGCCTAAAGGTTTCACCTTTATGGAACCCAAGGTTCCTTACTAGCCTTAAACATGTGAAGAACTACTAATTTTATGTTAGTACTCATAAAAGTACAGCTTAAGATCAATTCTAGGTGATTTTACTCCTACCCATAGGGTTCTTCCCTAAGTTCATACTTCTAGGGCTTAATTTCAAGAAATCCACCATTAATTCTCCCTCCCCCAAGGTCTAAAGAAGATCATTAATCAATAAATATGAGTTCTATGGATTACTTACCTCAAACAATAGAGTTTACCCTAGTTTTCATAGGAAAATCACTTTTGAGAGCTCTAGAATGAAGTTGAGTTATGAGGGAAATAAATCAGAAAATTATAGGTAGCACAAATATATTGTCGCATTACTCATCGCGGTGGATGACTCTCTATCACAACAGATTATCACATCAAGGATCAGCTTGTTGGGATGGACCATCGCGATGAGAAGTCCTCTTATCGTGGTGAAGGTCAATTTATAGAACATCACCATCTCGCTCCTAGGCCCTCATTTTTCAACACATATTATTTCGTAGACACCACAAATTATTCCTAACGTGATGACTATGATATTCGGAGTTCTATGACTCTGATTCTCATCTCGGAACTTCCTATAGAATCCTACAATAGTTGTCTATCCAAAAATAGATATTACACTACCACACGACCTCTTACAAAATAAAATTCACCTATAAGGCATAAAATACTACATTTTGGTCTAAGCTCACCCTAGCTCGAGATTTTCAATTCTCACCAAGGGACTTTTCTAGTCGGATACTTATGCCTTAATTAAGCATAACGACAGAACTAGTCATTAGAAATACCAATTAAGCAACCATTCATCCCTGAACAACCATCGAGAAGAAAAATAGGAGAAAAATAAAGGTTACTTAAATTGATGAACAAGTGAGGATACTTGTTCTGCATGTCTGTCACAGTCTCCCAAGTGGCCTCCTCACCCTTGGACCCTCACATATGCAATTTCCTTGGTTCTCAACTTCCAAACATCTTGATCAAGAATAGCAACAACCTCTTCTTAATAAGAGAGGTTCTCATCTAACAGGATCGAATCCTAGCAAATGATGTAATTACCACCACAATGGTATTTTTTAAGCATCAACACATGGAATACATAATAAACCCATAATAGACTAGGTGGTAAATCCAACTTATAAGCCTCTGGCTCCACCTTCTAAAGAATCTCGAAGGGTCTAATATACCTTGGACTCAACTTGCCTCTCTTTCCAAATTGCATAATACCCTGCATGGGTGAGACTTTGAGCAAAACTTGAACACCTTTTGCAAAGTGCATGTCTCTAACCTTTTTGTCTGCATACTCTTTCTGCCACCTTTAAGCTGCTAAAAGTTTCTTTAGGATGAGCTTTACCCTTTCCATGAAGTCTCTTACCAAGTCCATACCCAAAGGTTCTGCTTCAGATTAATCAAACCAACTGATGGGAGATCTACACCTCCTCCTATACAAAGCATCAAATGGGGCCATATCTATGCTAGAGTCGTAACTATTATTATAAGCAAACTCTGCCAGCGCTAGATACTAATTCCAATATCCCCCAAAGTCCATCACACATGCGTGAATAATATCCTCTAACACCTTAATTATACGCTCTGACTGCCCATTAGTCTTAGGATGAAAGGTTGTACTCAGGTCTAATCTTGTCCCTAACTCTTTGTGCAACTTCTCCCAGAAATTAGAGGTGAACTGGGTACCCCTTCAGAAATATGAAGATAGGCACCCCATGAAATTGAACAATCTCATTTTGATAGATCTTGGCCAGCTTGGCTATATTATAAGTCACCTCTCCAGGGATAAAGTGTGCAGGTTTCTTTAACCACGAATCATACTTCCCAAGTCTTAGAAAGGATAACCACAAAATCCATGGCTATTCGCTCCCACTTCTATTCAGGAATGGGCATTCTCTGAAGTGTACCTCTAGGTTTCTGATGCTTATATTTTACTTGTTGATAGTTTTGTCACTTAGCCATAAAATCCACTATATCCTTCTTCATTCTTCCCCACCAGTAATGTTGTTTCAAGTCTCAGTACATATTGGTCACACCAAGATATATGGAATACTTTAAACTATGAGCCTCTACCAAAATAATAGGAATCAACTCCTCAACACGGGGTACACAAACTCGCCCTATGATCCTTAGCACACCTTCATTATCAATGATAGCCTCCTTTGCCATACCCTGCAACACTTTGTCGTGAATCCTACTCAATTTCACATCATCAAACTGCTTATCTTTGATTTTCTCAAGGAAAGAGGACTTTGCCTCTACACACGCTAGTAACCCACCCCTCTCTAAAACTTCTAGCCTTATAAAGCTATTAGACAAAGTATGAATGTCTCCAGCCAATGATCATCTAGTAACGTTGGGTAAGCCAAGCTACACATACTTTTAGTCTTCCTGCTCAGTGCATCATCCACCATATTAACCTTACCCAGATGGTACAAGATGGTGATGTCATAATCTTTAAGTAGCTCCATCCATCTCCACTGCCTTAAATTCAAGTCTTTCTAGGTGAATACATGATGCAAACTACGGTGGTCTATGAACACTTCACAAAAAACTCCATACAAATAGTATCTCTAAATCTTGAAGGTGAATACTACTGCATCCAACTCTAAGTCATCAGTATGGTAGTTCTTCTCATGCACCTTGAGTTGTCTTTAAAGCATAAGCATTGACATTATGTTCCTGCATTAACATATCACCTAAACCAGATCATGAAGCATCACAATAAATAATAAAGTCTTTACCTTCAACCGACAAGGCTAGGATAAGATCTATGGTAAACAAAGTCTTGGGATTTTGAAAGCTCTCTTCACACTCTTCTGACCAAAGAAACAGTACATCTTTCTAAGTCATGCAAGTTAGGTAAGTAGCAATGGATGCAAAATCCTTAATGAACCTGCGATAGTAGCTAGCCAATCCCACACAGATTTAGACTTCTGTTAGTAAAGTTGGTCTAGCCCAATTCTTAATTGCTTCTATTTTCTATGGGTCTACCATCACCCCATCTTTTGAAACCACATGCCCTAATAAGGAAATAGAAGATAACCAGAACTCACACTTCTAAAACTTTGCACATAACTCCTTTTCTTTAATAGTCTCAACACAATTATAATATAATCCTCATGCTTGTTATCATCCTTAGAGTACAGCAGAAAATCATCAATGAAGACAATGATGAAGGAGTCAAGCTAGGGCTTAAATACTTCATTCATCAAACCCATGAAAGCAGCTGGGTGTTGGTCATCCCGAATGACATTACTATAAACTCATAGTGCCCTTATTGGGTATGGAATGCATTCTTAGGAATATCTGAAGTTTAGATTTTCAACTGATTGTAACCAGACCTCAAGTCAATCTTAGAGAATACCAAAGCCCCTTGTAACTGATCGAATAGGTCATTAATGCAATCACATTAGTTTTGGTTGGTGTTTGTGAGGTTCAGGATGTTCCCCGAGTATGCGAGCAGGATAGTTTTGTGTTGTGCTTGTAGCTGGTTATTGTTGTCTTTAGGTATGGCTTAGCGGTGGGTGCCTTAGCAACAACTATCCTGTCACACCTATTCCTTGGGCGCCGCTGCGATGCCTGGTGGATTTGGCAAAGGGCACACCTATGATCCCTTATCCACCATGGAAATGGCTCCCCTACGACTCCTTGATTGCGCCTGTGCCTAAATGGCTGGCAGCATATAAGGCAACCTTCTTCTCCATTTTCATTTAAACATTTCCCAAATCGTTTTTCTCTATAAATAATGAGCTCAAGCTCTGATTCTCCAGTGTGGATTGATTATCAGCATTGGGGTGATTGTTTTTATCCCCGTGATCAAGCCTCCACCCTCAATTGTAAGTTTTTATTCCTATAATTTTGTAAATTCTTCAATTGATTCTTAATTTTGGTTCTTGGGGTAGGGGCTGTTCTTGGGCTTTCTCTAACCCGAATTGCGCTCATTTTTCGAGCATGTGCTACTGGTGACATTAGGGAACTTGTGGTAATATTTGTTTTTGGTTTTAGGTTATGGGGCCCATAGGCCCGCTTTTGACCTGGATTTTAACCCGACTAAACTTTTAGCAATATAGGTATTATTAACTTTATTTTAACACGTAGATTATGTTCTTGATAGTGTGACTTCTATTTGGAGATTCTCGAAGCAGTTCAAGCTTGGGCTTTGGCTTCTCAACAACTTATCATCTGACGCCAGGTAGGTTACAGTTTCCATACCATAAACTTTGCATATATAGACTATAATTGTACTATTTAGCATCTTTGGATTGGGTTTACTAGGTTAGCACCCCAGACCTTGTCCGCTTACTTTCTGTCTATTTTATTTCATATGTCCATTTTAGTATTTGGTCTCATATGGTAGTATAACATTTGTGGTCCTATGTGGCCTTCGTTTATGACTTTGGACCATAGATGGTGGGATATTTGGAAATGTTTGTTAGTCCCGGACATCGATTTACTATCATGACCTCGTTATCTATGTTGTAGAGTAGATTGAGCCTGTGTAGGGCTGATAGGTTGATTATGAGTTATTGGGATACTGATTGTTTGCGATCATATTATCATTATCATGCAAAGGGTCTTATGCATTGATTTTTTATTACTACTATGGATGCATGCCAAATAATCACCAATTTTCTAACTTTGCATGGCCCCGAAGGTCGATTTTTCGTATAAATGACTATAAATTGATTTAAACTGGTTTTATGGATCTTCTTGGAGTAAAAGAAATTTTGAGATGATTTTTACACTGATCCTAGACTCTACTAGGTCGGAGTGCTAAATATGATTTACTACTGATTTTGATATGATACTAGGCTCGGCTGGGCCAGAACACTAGACATGGCTTTTCTACTGATTTTAGACCCGGATGGATTTTGGGCATAGTTATTGAGAGTTGTATATATTTGCGGAGACTTCCATGGACCTTGCCAATCCAGACTAGGGGATATGGGCTGAAAGTGAAGGAGGAGGGGTATACGAGCACAACCTTCCATGGGTCCTATCTTATGGGCCTATGGTCAATGAAGCGGGTACATACGGTACAACTTAATCATATCATATCACATCATTCATGGTTTGTATAGTTCCACCCTTGTTTACTATTTTTTGAGTGTACGCTCTGATAGTATGGGATGTCTTAGGATTTGTTTTTACTTATATTTGTTGGGTGTATGGGTTCCCGTTGATACTGTAGGTAGATTAGTTTTCTCGATCCTATTGTAGTATTTGTCCATATTATGGCTACTTGTGAGTTATTCTCCAATCATTCTTACCTTGTGAGATTTATTGCTAGTATGACTATGTTAAGTTGCTTTTCTTCTTTTTCATTTTATTTGAGGTTACTGTTATACCGCCATTTTCTTAGACTCTTTATATATATTTTTGTTGCAAGGATCCAAGTGCATTCTCTATTCTTTCACTGGTATTCTGTGATATATCTGTAGCTAGCGTATTACTCTTGTATTCTTCTTGCTTTCTATATGTGGCTAGCTTTCGTGTGTCTTTCTTTGTTTGATTCTATGACTGCTTTCTTCATTATCTGCTATTTACTACTTTTATATCTTATATGCGCTCAGTTGGCCTATGATGCCTACTAGGTACTCACTGCTTTGTAATTAGAGCTCATATTACACTTTTGCATCATCCTGGTGAAGATCCTAGCGTGAGCTATCGCTATTAACTGTGTGGATACTCGTGTAGCTTTTGGACCTCTGAGACTAGGGTGACCTCCTGACAACTGGGGCTTGACCATATCTCTTCTTTTTGGCACTGTTTACTCTTGCTTATTCAGAGACAATTGCATATTATATTTTTTACTCCCTCTTGTACTTTGTATTTTTAGTAGTGGCTTCTATACTATGATACCAGGTCGTGGGATGGTTTAGCTTACCTATATATATATATACATATATATATATATATGTGTGCATTTTAGATTCTTTCCTCCTTTTCATGTCTTATTTATCTTGCTTCTGCTCATTATGCTTCTTCCGCGTTCTTGCTTAGAGTGTAGCCCATTACTAACCATTCCAGGCTATGCAGATTGGTCCGCCTACAAAGGGGTTATAGGTGCCATCATGACCTGTGAAATCAGGTCATGACAGTTTGGTATCAGAGCCTAGGTTCACCAGTGTCATTGCTATAGAAGCCAATTTCTAGTCGAGTCCTGCAGATTAGGGCGGAGACATCTGTACTCTATCTTCGGGAGGCTATAGTGGCATCTTAGGAAACATGGATCTTTTCTTGCTTCTATTTCATGCATCTTATCTTAGATAGTTTCTTGGAAATCTCCTTTATTCTAGTTCACTCTTCCGCAGATGGTTCATACGAGATCTTTGGCAGCAGGCGAGGGTGAGCCTTTGACACTAGCACACTCGACTCAAGCTAAGGTACGGGGTGGTTATAGAGGTAGAGGTCAAGGCCATGCCTAAGAAGCGGCACCAGTTAGAGATCCTGAGGCTGATGTTAAGCCTGAGTTAGTCCCAGATCAGTAGCTCGTAGACCAGGGAGCATCCCAGGTACCACCAGGGCCAGTACCAACATATGTGCCTATATCACCCCTAGCTCCTTCGTTAGATATCTAAGCTTTGCTTCTTCGGTTGTTGGGTATGGTTAGGGTCAGTCTTCATATGTAGCACAAACATCCACTCAGGGGGAAGCTCTGGGTTCTTAGAGTTCAGAGCACAGCTGTCACGACCCGATTTCTCAAGTCATGATGGTACCTACAATCCCCAGTAGGCGAACCAATTCTCGTAGCCCAGAACGGTTAGTAATGGGCTACTACCTAACCAAAACACACCAGCAAGAAGAAATAAGTGAAAGCAAAACTCGAATATAAATACATAAATGAAACTACACCAACCCCAAGACTTGGTATCAATAGTACAGAAGCTTCTAATAGGATACAAGTGCTAGTAGTAACAAAATACAACATAAATTGCCTCCGAAAGTACAAGGAGCAACAGTACAACAGATGAGATGTAGACAAGCCCCGACAGTCAGGCGCTCACCCTAGTCTCAAAGATCCAAAAGCTGCACGAGTCTCCAACGTGATCAACGGAGAAAGCTCAGCTAATATCTGCACAAAAAAGTGCAGAAGTGTAATATGAGCACCAAAACCACGGGTACTCAGTAGGTATCATAGGCCGACTGAGCACATATAAGATATAAAAGCAGTAAGTAACAGATAGCATGAAAGAAGTCACTGAGGCAATAAGCAAGGCACAAGGAACTAGCACAGATCATCCATAACCAAGAGCTTCAAGTAGCACATGCTAGCACAGAGATACAATTACACAGAATCACAGGTGAAGGAAAGGAGAATGCACCTGGACTCCTTGCACAACAATATAAGTAAGTAGATAGAGGGTTGAGAAAATAGCGGTATACCGGTAACCTCAAGTGGAAGGAAAATACGTAGAGCAGTCTAACATACTCAAAATGGAATCAACCAGTATAAGGAAGTCATAACACCAATCCAATCACATGATAGCATAACCAGGGAATCACCTCACAAGTACAGCCCTAAGATTAAATAACTAGGCCACAATAACCGAGAAATACCACTCAGCTTCCCACAAGAATAGAACCAGTGTCTCACACTCTGCTCAGAAGGCCACACAAAAGTGCCTCAATAAGATAGGACTCTAAACCCCTCTCAATAATCAAAAATCCCACAACCAAAGCCTCAACAGGCTAGCCATCACTAATCTTTCAAGAACCGGGTGCCAAGACAAGCTCTAAGTAAAAACAGGAGTAAATATAGTCTACCTACAGTCCCAACAGCCGCCCATACAACCAAGTAACACAATCAAGTGCATACAAACCCTCCGGCATCCCATACTACCAGAGCGTACACTGAACACACAACAAACAAGGGTGGAATCCAATGCATGATATGATATAATGTGAAATAGAACCTCTGTATGTACCTCCTTCGGTGCCAATTAGGCCCAGCAGGCAGGTTCCATGGAAGGACTCAGCCTGTATACCTATACTCCACCGTATACCCTTCCCTCTGGCGCACGCAGCCCGAAGCCCCAGGCCCAGAGCAGCAAGGTCCGTGGAGGTCCCCGACCCCATACTAAAACTCAGTATCAAGACATGTAATCCGAAAGCAAGTCCGGGATCAAGATAGAGACCCAGTCTCAAGTATGCATGCCCCGACCCCATCCAGGACTAAAGTAGTAGAAAATGCCTCAAAAACCCCTCCAAGGGTGCCCGGGCGTAACCGGGTCTAAAACTATAGTAAATCAAGTCTAGTGCTCTGCCCCGCAGAGACTAGTATCAGTAATAAAATCAGTGCGAAAACATCCAAAAATCCCCTTTTCTATCAACAACAGTACCAAAAAGGGGCCCCAGGGCCATGCAAATTTAGGAAAACTATCAGTAGTGGCTCACATCCAAAACTGTAGTAAAACATGCAGGGGGAAACCTTTTTCATGGATGATATGCTCGCACACAAATATAAAAGTAGACCAACGGCTCACAACAATTCCTATCAGCCCTGCACAGGCCCAATAGCTACTCAGCAGACATAACCAGCCTAAAAGGATAATCTCTATGTCTGGGACTCGCGGACATTCCCAAATAGCCCACCATCTATGTTCCATAGTCAATACAAGGCCACACAGGACCACAAAGGTAATATACATTACTACGCGAATACTACAAAAAACGTATGAAATAGACGGACGAAAGGCAGACAAGGTCTGGGGTACCAACCTATAACAACCCATCCAAGGATGCTAATTAATGCAGTTATAGCCTATATACGCAGAGTCTAGATAGGGGAAAACCATAACCTACCTGTCATCCGATGACTAGCTGCGGGAACGGCATCGTCCAGACTCGAACAGCTCCAGGAAGCTCTAAATCACACAAAACAAATACTTTCAACTGAAGCCCCAAAGGCGTCTCTATGAAGCCTGACCAACCACGATAATGGAACAATTGCTAGAATCGACGAGGCTGCAAGAACGAGCCATAACCATTTAATAAGGTGTTAATGTCACACTCGCGACCAGCCAACTCCAAAGCATAAAAATGAGGCCAATAACAATAACAATGGCAGCTAAATCCAACAACAATACGTTAACCACATCTCCAAGGAGCGACGAGCTCCCGAGGCACTATTTCAAGGCATACTTTACGTTTTTCCAATCCAATCACTATCGTATGCGATCCCAAAAATAATGGCACAATTTCCCAATCCCTCCAGCACCTTACCACAACCATAGCACCACAACAATAACCAAACATAACAAGATAAAGGGGTTGTCCAAAGCCACAAATCCAAAATACCACTTCGTGGCTCAGAAATCTATAAAATAATACTAGAACATATAATAACGAAGGAGGGTCGTAGGGGAGAGATTTCCTTGACAAAAATATTCAATATCCCAAGATTAACAACCTGCCTCCTTGCAAGAACAACAAACAGATCCAAAATCAACAAGAAACTACTACAAGATATCGGCAACAACAACTTTTCATAACTAGAAGCTTAATATCTTGATCCAACAAATAGATAAGTATACGGGATCCATACCTCACCAAAATAACTCCATAGATATTGCCAAATACTTAGAAAATACCTGCTGGCTCGCTGCATCAACACCCACGAAGATACGCCATGAAATCGACGGGGAAAACTATACCAAAATGACGAGCTCGCGACGTAGAGCAACTTATGTTAAACTTCTGAATTGAAAGGATCAAAGTCCATGGATTATTTATGGACTCTCCCTCTGATTTTTTGAAGCTTTTGGGTGATTTTTATGAATTAAAACGAAGCTGGAACACCTTTTATAAAGCAAAACCGACTTAGGATGCGGGCCCCACCTTGATGTGTCTACTTGCGCGGTTGTACAAAAACGTGAATATCTCTTTATTTTGAAGTCGTATGGACGAACGGTTTAGTGCATTTGAAACTAGACTCGTAGAACTTCGATTTCCTATACTGGGGGCCCACTAACTCTTTATAGATAGGGAGAAACACACCAAGATATTTAACCCAAGTTTGAAGAGAATTCCTTAAAGGAATTTACAATAACTTTTTCCGACTTTTGTTTCGCAACTTGCTTGACTTCAAAACTTATCATACGACCATTTTTCCATTACAATACCTCATAATACATCCTTCTTAGTATATTAGACACTATTAGTCTTACCCCAAAGGCACGGGTTACTTTAAACTTTCCAAATGGGTGAGGTGTTACACGAGGCATTTCTTTAACTCGAACTTTCGAGTAAGGGATTCCCTTGACCTAGAACCTTGGTTTAATTCTTTGATATTACCAAGAATGTTGTCAGAAGTCAACGATTTTCCAAAGGTGAAGCTCTAAAATGAGTAACAGCCATACAGACCAAACAAATGGCCCGGGCACCGAACTACCGGTCCCGACAAGACATAAATGACTTGGGCCGCTACAAGTAAGCTCTAACTGTACAAGAAAGGCGAAAACGTGTAAATGACCGGAAGGGTCATTACATCATCCACTACTAAAAAAACTTTCGTCCCCGAAAGTCAGGAAGGAAGAAAATACCAGAGATTTAAGAACAGCAGATACCACGCCCGCACTACTCTATCGGACAACCCGGGTAGCCTTCACGACCGGACGGCACCCAATAGAACAGAACCAAAGAAAGCAACCAAGCCTTAATTTCTTACTAGCCAAGCTAAATTTCAACCTCCAAAGATCTACCAACCCAAACTGAACCTCGAGAATCTTAACCAAAAAGCACCTACACAACACCAAAACCAGAGCACCAAGGCTATCAACACACAAAACTCGAATCCTTAAAACCATACCAAGTTTACCAGAAAATCCATCAACCCAAAACTCTAACTCATGAACCCGCTGTTCCGCAAAAGCCCTTTTTATTATTCTGAACTAAATCCTTTAGCACCACAAAAAGGAATCTGCATACAAGCTGAACACTCAAACCACCCTCGAAGCATCAACTGACACACCAGAGATCCATAGTTCCTGCTTATACTTTACCACAAACGAAGTCACCCATTGTACAAATGCTTTTTAAGCCAAGATATAGGCTACTAGCCTTTGCCATCCAAGATAACAACCCGTTGCATATCATTGAAACTAAAGTTACCTGTCTTGACTGACCACCAACCAACGAACAAATATTTTTTTCTAACATCAAATTCGCTAACTAAACCGTGCCAGGTCTGAATCAGCTGAAAGTGAATGAACCAGGGCAATCTGCCCAAAAGATCCAAACCAAAACCACGATCCTGCAAGAAGTGTGGTAAGCCTACCACGAAGTCTGTAACCATGAGCCAAGCTCCCAACTCTAGAAAATACTACTGCTACTCCGAACACTCAAACACCATTTGAATGTGAAATTGCCTTACGAATCTCACCTCAGGAAGAAGTCCACCATGCCACGAATATCAAGTCCAAACAACCCGAAGGCAAAGGAAAATGATGCATGGGGTTCAAAGTTACCATCTAGCCATAGAAATTTTTGCATATACTTTCAACTCATTCCTTTGGCCTGAATCAACCGCTCTACTTGTTCTGCAAACAATCAACCACTTCAAAGCATATATCATAATGAACTTCTCGTCCATACTGGCCGAGTCTAACCAACACTAGAACCCCACATAAACAACTACTCTGGAGGAATCAATTAAACAAGCTTTCAAATCTTGGGCAAACAAATGGCTATTATTAGTCTCTACGTATCATCAGAGCTCAAAATAGCCTCGCTAGTCTTAACCCGCATAAGCTGACCACATAAAGCATACACCACTGCTGAAGCTCAAACTTACGCTGCTGAGTCTGTCCAACCATGGTAGAAGAACCTCGTACTAACTAGAATACTGCTGAAATCTAGAATATCTCGCCTCTTGCAAAGGTTATCCAAGGACTAGGTGTCCAAGGCCAATAGCCGCATCCACAACTAAAGTAAAGAAGCTAAGTTTCCCGCACCCACTGCCTCCCGGCACTAGGATGCTGCAACCAAATAGAAACTTCCACAAACCATCCGATGTAACCTGCCAAGTTATGATTCTGAACACCAACTTTCAAAACTACCAACTAAAGCCTTGGTCGAACCAGGATGCTGCCAATGAACCAGTAAGAACCCAAGCCAACTAGGCCTGAAAATGCAAATTGCCAACACCGTAGTTTCTACTGAAACAAAAACCAATTGATAAAAAACCCATGGCAATGTGTAGACAGCTGGATCGAATCACCAACACACAATCCCAAAGCAAACCTTCATCGCCACCTCAGGAAACTACGAGGACACATAAACATATACAAAGAGTTATCTCCCTTCTTTTTCAACTAAACAAAAATACTTCCTTAGCACATATTAAACCTTACAAATACTTTCTCGAATAAGAACCTGAAGCCATTACCTTAGTACTCATAGCTACACGTCAAATTCAATAAGGCAGGAGAAGGATGGGCCGGATGCCCAACTCACCCAAAATGCCTACAAATACAACCCAACCACGAGGTTACGATCAATACTTAGTCAGAAGTGCTTAAAGTCAAGACCCAATCATGATGCCAACATCCAGAGCTTATCGAAAGAACTACGACCAAGATTTGTTCCAACTGAAGCTAGGGATACAACCAAACACCCAACGACCAAGAAGTGGAGGAGACTATGGGAACAACCCACATACCTGCCAACCTCCTAAACTAATCAACAAAGAGGGTCGACTCTAAACACTCGGGAGACCAAACCAATCTATGCACACTAGCATAACCAATATCTCCCAACTGAGGCAAAATCTCAACTACGGCCCAACTACTGGTAATACACCAAACCATCATACGGATCTCTATCCACGCTAGATACCGGCCTAGGCAACAACCATCTAGGACCGCTCAACAAGGGCAACTCAACCACAAGTCCAAAATCACAATGAAACAGGGATAACCCAGCTAGAAATTGACTAACAAGAACTACCCACGAGCTACAACTCCGGGAAAACACCTCTCAAGGCTAACTTACCCCCATCCACTACTAAAAAATAAACTACCAATAAAACAACATATCGATACTACAATTCGAGTAGCCAAACAACTTAAACAAGTACCAGGTAGGCATATAAGAAATTACACGACAGAAGGGATAAATTCGCAACACGAGCGAGACTAACATAAGTCGAAGGTAGCAAAAGCCTAACCTGGAGCAACGATATCAGGAACCTCTACCTCTGGCCCACCAAGAGGAGTATCAAGCTGATGGGATATAACTCTGGACTGAGTAGTCGAAACTAAAGGCCTAACCAGCCCTCGCCGGGGACAATATCTATAAAGGTAACCAATCTCTCCACAATGATAACAACTAGGCTATCTGGGATACACAATCCTGGGGTAATTCCTGGTAAAGTGCCCATGCTCACAACACCAAAAATAGCCTATACCAGATGAAATCTGAGTAGAAAATCTCGCCTCGTACCCCAATACCGATAGAAAACCCTGCTAAAGAACTAGAAGCTCAACTATAACTGAAGCACCACTCACAGAACCAGGTACTGAAACACTCACCGGAGGACTCAGAGTCCTAGCCACGATGTCCTGAAGCGCTGAGGTTGCTATAAATCCAGTCGAAAGTTGGGATGACCCCACACCCCTATCTAGTGCGGTAAACCCTCACTCTGAAGTCCTAGCACTAGTGGAAGCACTGAAGCAACAGGCACAGAAGCCTCGGCACCAACCGCTATCGCATTCGTCTGAGGAATTCGAGAATGAATGAACAACTGAAGTTTAAAAGTCCATAGAGCTAGGAACGCACGATAAGGAGCCAAGAATATGAAATATTTCCTAACAATGCCATGTAGCCTCCCGCAGATAGGATACGGATGTCATTGTACCAATCCACGAGACTCTACTTAGACACTTGCTTCTGTACCATGACACCGGTGAACCTAGAGCTCTGATACCAAGCTGTCACGACCCAATTTCTCAAGTCATGATGGCACCTACAATCCCTAGTAGGCAAACCAATTCCCGTAGCCCAGAACGGTTAGTAATGGGCTACTACCTAACCAAAACACACCAGCAAAAAGAAATAAGCGAAAGCAAAACTCGAATATAAATACATAAATGAAACTACACCAACCCCAAGACTTGGTATCAATAATACAGAAGCTTCTAATACGATACAAGTGCTAGTAGTAACAAAATACAATATAAATTGCCTACGAAAGTATAAGGAGCAACAGTACAACAGATGAGATATAGACAAGCCCCGACCGTCAGGCGCTCACCCTAGTCTCAAAGATCAAAAAGTTGCATGAGTCTCCAACGTGATCAACGGCGAAAGCTCAGCTAATATCTGCACAAAAAAGTGCAGAAGTGTAGTATGAGCACCAAAACCACGGGTACACAGTATGTATCATAGGACGACTGAGCGCATATAAGATATAAAAGCAGTAAGTAACAGATAGCATGAAAGCAGTCACTGAGGTAAGCAAGGCACAAGGAGCTAGAACAGATCATCCATAACCAAGAGCTTCAAGTAACACATGCTAGCACAGAGATACAATTACACAGAATCATAGATGAAGGATCTAGAGTCCTTGCACAACAATATAAGTAGGTAGAGAGAGAGTTGAGAAAATAGCGGTATACCGGTAACCTCAAGTGGAAGGAAAAGACGGAGAGCAGTCTAACATACTCAAAATGGAATCAACCAGTATAAGGAAGTCATAACACCAATCCAATCACATGATAGCATAACCAGGGAATCACATCACAAGTACAACCCTAGGATGAAATAACTAGGCCACAATAACCGAGAGATACCACTCAGCTTCCCACAAGAATAGAACCAGAGTCTCACACTCTGCTCAGAAGGCCACACAAAAGTGCCTCAATAATATAGGACTCTAAAGCCCTATCAATAATAAAAAATCCCACAACCAAAGCCTCAACAGGCTAGCCATCACTAATCTTTCAAGAACCGGGTGCCAAGACAAGCTCTAAGTAAAAATAGGAGTAAATATAGTCTACCTACAGTCCCAACAGCCGCCCATACAACCGAGGAACACAATCAAGTGAAAACAAACCCTCCGGCATCCCATACTACCAGAGCGTACACTGAACACACAACAAACAAGGGTGGAATCCAATGCATGATATGATATAATGTGAAATAGAACCTCTGTATGTACCTCCTCCGGTGCCAATCAGGCCCACCATGAAGGTTCCATGGAAGGACTCAGCCTGTATACCTATACTCCACCAAATACCCTTCCCTCCGGCGCACGCAGCCCGAAGCCCTAGGCCCGGAGCGGCAAGGTCCATGGAGGTCCCCGACCCCATACTAAAACTCAGTATCAAGACATGTCATCCGGAAGCAAGTCCGGGATCAAGATAGAGACCCAGTCTCAAGTATGCATGCCCAGACCCCGTCCAGGACTAAAGTAGTAGAATATGCCTCAAAAACCCCTCCAAGGGTGCCCGGGCATAATCGGGTCTAAAACTGTAGTAAATCAAGTCTAGTGCTCCGCCCCGCAGAGACTAGTATCAGTAATAAAATCAGTGCGAAAACATCAAAAAAATCCCCTTTTCTATCAACAACAGTACCAAAAACGGACCCCCCAGGGCCATGCAAATTTAGGAAAACTGTCAGTAGTGGCTCACATCCAAAATTGTAGTAAACCATGCAGGGGAAAACCTTTTTCATGGATGATATGCTCGCACACAAATATAAAAGTAGCCCAACGGCTCACAACAATTCCTATCAGCCATGCACAGGCCCAATAGCTACTCAGCAGACATAACTAGCCTAAAAGGATAATATCTATGTCCGAGACTCGCGGACATTCCCAAATAGCCCACCATCTATGTTCCAGAGTTAATACAAGGCCACACAGGACCACAAAGGTAATATACATTACTACACGAATACTACAAACAACGTATGAAATAGACGAACGAAAGGCAGACAAGGTATGGGATACCAACCTATAACAACCCATCCAAGGATGCTAATTAATGCAGTTATAGCCTATATACGCAGAGTCTAGATAGGGGAAAACCATAACCTACCTGTCATCCGATGACTAGCTATGGGAACGGCATCGTCCAGACTCGAACAGCTCTAGGAAGCTCTGAATCACACAAAACAAATACTTTCAACTGAAGCCCCAAAGGCATCTCTATGAAGGCTGAACAACCAAGGTAATGGAACAATTGCTAGAATGTACGAGGCTACAAGAACGAGCCATAACCATTTGATAAGGTGTTAATGTCACACTTGCGACCAGCCAACTCCAAAGCATAAAAATGAGGCCAATAACAATAACAAATGGCAGCTAAATCCAACAACAATACGTTAACCACATCTCCAAGGAGCGACGAGCTCCCGAGGCACTATTTCAAGGCATACTTCACGGTTGTCCAATCCAATCACTATCGTATGCGATCCCAAAAAGAATGGCATAATTTCCAAATCCCTCCAGCACCTTACCACAACTAGAGCACCACAATAATAACTAAACATAACAAGATAAAGGGGCTGTCCAAAGCCACAAATCCAAAATACCACTTAGTGGCTCAGAAATCCATAAAATAATACTAGAACGTATAATAACGAAGGAGGGTCGTAGGGGAGAGATTTCCTTGACAAAAATATTCAATATCCCAAGATTAACTACCTGCCTCCTTGCAAGAACAACAAACAGATCCAAAATCAACAAGAAACTACTAAAAGATATCGGCAACAACAACTTTTCATAACTAGAAGCTTAAAATCTTGATCCAACAAATAGATAAGTATACGGGATCTATACATCACCAAAATAACTTCATAGCTACTGCAAAATACTCAGAAAACACCTGTTGGCTCGCTGCATCAACACCCACAAAGATACGCCATGAAATTGACGGGGAAAACTATACCAAAATGATGAGCTCGCGACGTAGAGCAACTTCCGTTAAACTTCCGAATTGAAAGGATCAAAGTCCATAGATTACTTATGGACTCTCCCTCTAATTTTCTGAAGCTTTTGGGTGATTTTTATGAATTAAAACGAAGCTGGAACACCTTTTATAAAGCAAAACCGACTTAGGATGCGGGCCCTACCTTTACGTGTATGCTTGTGCGGTCTTACAAAAACATAAATATCTCTATATTCTGAAGTTTTATGGATGAATGGTTTAGTGCGTTGGAAACTAGACTTGTATACCTTCAATTTGGTACATTGGGGTCCCACTAAATCTTTATAGATATGGAGAAACACCCCAATACATTTAACCCAAATTTGAAGAGAATTCCTTAAAGGAATTTACAATAACTTTTTCCGACTTTTGTTTCGCAACTTGCTTGACTTCAAAACTTATCATATGACCATTTTGCCATTACATACCTCATAATACATCCTTCTTAGTATATTAGACACTATTAGTCTTACCCCAAAGGCACGGGTTACTTTAAACCTTCCAAATGGGCCAGGTGTTACACGAGGCATTTCTTTAACTCGAACTTTCGAGTAAGGGATTCCCTTGACCTAGGACCTTGGTTTAATTCTTTGATATTACCAAGAATATTGGCGGAAGTCAACGATTTTCCAAAGTTGAAGCTCTAAAATGAGGAACGGCCATACAGATCAAACAAATGGCCCGGGCACCGAACTACCGGTGCCGACAAGCCATAAATGACTTGGGCCGCTACAAGTAAGCTCTAATGGTACAAGAAAGGTGAAAATGTGTAAATGACCAGAAGGGTCATTACAACAGCCTACTACTATGGCTCCCTATACATAGGTTCTTTCGGTGCTTACATTTGCTCAGCCTCTTACTCCTTGCCCAGTCATGACAGAGTCAGAGCATAAGGCTTTGGGCCAATTTCTTAGATTGTCTTCATCGAGGTTCTCCGGTGCTCTCGGACAAGATGCTTATGACTTTATTTCTACTTGCGAGGAGATGCTTCATCATCTTGGGTTGTTGGATACTCACGGGGTCAGTTATACTACTTATCATCTGGATGGCCCAGCTAAGCTTTGGTGGAGGGCCCAGGTAGCTTGCAAACTATTTCAGTCTCCTCAGTTGGCTTGAAGGGAGTTCTATGAGGCTTTTATGGCCAAGTTCTTATCTCAGAGTACTGTGAGCATCGTTGGGAGCAGTTTACCAGACTGATATAGGGATCTATGTCAGTGTACAAATATGAGACTCATTTTCAAGGGTTAAAGGCCGAGCTTTGACAGACTGCTGAGATACTATTTTTCCAGTGGCGATTATTTCAGGCTATAGCAGACCATGTCCGTACTATGGAGGATTTGCATTATCATGGTCTTGGGGCTAGAGATAAAAGGCCACACCATTAGGGAAGTTACAGTGGTTCCCATTTCACCATTAGAGGTTTAGGCTAGTGGGGTCGAGGGTATCATCCACAACAATATCAAGGTCAGTCCAGCCAACCAGATTAGGAATCATTTTAGACTTTAGATGGGCCTCATTTTGATCAGGGTCATAGTGGTTAGCATAGTTATAGTGGCCAGTCATCGAGAGGTACAACATTTGGGGCATCAGGCCATGGTGGCCATACCTATTCAACGAGTTCATCTCAATAGGGTGGACCATTAGGGTCTTGCTATGAGTGTGGCATCATTGGTCACTATGCCAAAGAGTGCCCCCAGTGGGGTCTAGTTCAGCCAGCCGCTCAGTCGGCTTAGCCTCTTAGAGCAGTGCAACCACCAGTTAGAGGAAGTGGATACCTGGGTTCCGGGAGGGGGAGATGTAAGAAAAATTACCAACTTGACCCTTAGCCCGAGTATCATATTTGGTTATTTACTAAAATCCCCTTTTCGTATTCAGAGTAGAGGTGGTGTCCAATATGGTAGGAAAGGTGGTCGGTATAGCGGTCAGTCAGGTAGTGGTCGATGATATTTCTATGGGGCCCCTAGTAGACCAGAGGCAGAGGCCTCAGATGCGGTGATCACATGTATGATTTTGGTTTGTCGTCAGTCAGCTTTAGCATTGTTTGATCCTGAATCTTTGTTCATATGTATCTTCCAACTTTGTTCCTTCTTTGGGGTTGGCTAGTGAGCCATTATCTGTTCCTATATATGTTGCTCCTTGGTAGTAGATTCTTTAGTAGTGGATCGGGTTGTTAGATCATGTTTGATAGTTGTTGCTAATCTTGAGACTTGGGATGACTTAATGATATTAGATATGCTAGATTTTGATGTGATTCTACTCATGGACTGGTTATCCCCTCACCAAGCGGTTTTGGATTGTTATGCCAAGATTGTTACTATAGTCATGCCAAGCATATCCCCAGTTTTCTGGTAGAGTTCTGTTAGTCGCTCATCGTCTGGAATCATTTCTTGCCTTCATGCTAGGATACTGATTTTGCACGGGTGTTTGGCTTATCTAGCATATGTTTGAGATGCTAGCGCCAACACTTCTTCTCTCGAATCAGTCCTTGTGGTTAGATAATTTCTAGATGTGTTTTCGATTGACCTACCAGGCCTTCCACCTAAACATGATATTGACTTTGCCATTGAGTTAGAGTCTCATACCAGGCCCATTTCTATTACTTCATACAATATGGATCCAGCGGAGTTGAAGGAGCTTAAGGTGTTAACTTGGGGTGCTCTAATTCTGTTTGTGAAAAAGAGGGATGGTTCGATGCGATGTGTATTAATTATCAGCAACTGAATAAGGTGACTATGAAGAATAGGTATCCATTATCGTGCATAGATGTCTTGTTTGATCAGCTTTAGGGTTCATCCGTGTTTTCTAAGATAGATCTAAGGTCAGGCTACCACCAGTTGAGAATTAGGGCAAAGGACATCCCTAAAATAACAGTCAGGACACGTTATGGCCAGTATGAGTTCTTGGTGATATCTTTTGGGTTGACTAATGCCCCTGCATATTTCATGGACTTGATACACAGGGTGATCAAGCCTTACTTGGATTCGTTCATGATAGTATTCATTATGACATATTGATTTACTCATGCAGTGGAGATGAGCATGAGCAAAAATTCAAGATTGTACTCCAAACTTTGAGAGATCATCAACTTTATGCCAAGTTCTCATAGTGCAAGTTTTGGCTTGAGTCAGTAGCATTCCTAGTACGTGTCTAAGGATGGTATTAGAGTAGATCTAAGGAATATTGCAACCATTCGTGATTGGTTGAGACCTACTACTCCTATCGAGGTTCAAAGATTTATTGGGTTGGCAGGGTATTACAAACATTTTGTTGAGGGGTTTTCTTCCATAACAACACCTTTGACTAGGCTTACTAGGAAGGATGTTCCATTTCAGTGGTCGGATCAGTGCAAGGATAGTTTCCAGAGGCTTAACGCCTTATTGACTTCAGCTCTGGTGTTGACATTGCCAGTTGAGGGTCATGGCTTCTCAGTGTATTATGATGCTTTATCATTTGGTCTTGGTTGTGTGTTGATGCAGAAGGGTCATGTGATAGCTTATACGTTGAGGCAGCTGAAGGTTCACGAGTGCAACTACCCCACTTATGACTTGGAGTTGGCGACAGTAGTCTTTGCACTCAAGATTTAGAGGCATCTCTTATATGGGGTTCACTGTGAGATCTTCACCAATCACCGTAGTATTCAGTACATCACGAGCCAGCGAGAGCTAAGCTTTAGGCACAGGAGATAGGTTGAGTTACTGAAGTACGATAACTTCACTATTCTATATCATTCGGGAAAGGCAAACATGGTAGAGGATGCCTTGAGCTAGAAGATATTGAGTATAGGTAGCTTTGCTTCTCTTTCAATTTCAGAGAGACTATTGTCCTTGGACATCCAGTCCTTGGCTAATCGATTGGTTAGGCTTGACTTGTCAGATCCCAGTAGAGTCCTTGCTAGAATTGAGGTATGTTCTACTTTTGTTGATCAGATTCAACAGCGTCAGTTTGAGGATCAGCAGTTGTATGATATTCGTGATCAGGTTGTCCAGGGTAAGGCCAATAAGGCTACTTTAGATTCTGATGGTGTTCTGGGCTTTGATAGTCACCTTTGGGTTTTGAGAGTTGGGGATTTGATTCAGTTGATTCTTTGTGAGGCACATTATTCCAGATATTCCATCCATCTAAGCACAGCTAAGATGTATAAAGATTTTATGTAGCTTTACTGGTGGAGTGGTATGAAGCGAGACATAGTGGAGTTTGTATCTCAGTGCTTGAACTCTTAGCAGGTTATGTTCGAGCACATGAGACCTAGTGGATTGATGAAGGGACTTCCCATTCCTGAGTGGAAGTGGGAAGGGATCACTATGGACTTTATAGTGAGGATGACATGCACTTCTCGAGGGTTTGACTCTATTTGGGTTATTGTTGATAGGCTGACTAAGTCTACACACTTTTTGCCAGTTCATTTTTCCTATAGTGCAGAGTAGTTGGCCCAGATTTATCTCCATGAGGTGGTTCATCTTCATGAGGTTCCAGCTTCTATTATTTCAGACCGTGGCACTCAGTTTACCTCTCAGTTCTGGAGGACTACTCAGCAAGAAATGGGTACAGAGGTTCAGCTTAGCACTACATTTCACCCTCAGATAGAAAGCTAGTCCGAGAGGACTATCCAGGTCATGGAGGACATGTTACAGGCATGTATGCTTGACTTTGGAGTTTTGTGGGATCAGTATGTGCATTAGCGGAGTTTGTGTATAATAATAGTTATCACTCGAGCATTGGCATGGCACCTTTGAGGCATTGTATGGTAGGCATTTCAGATTGCCAATTGGTTGGTTTGATGGTTTGGAGTCCAGACCAGAGTACAGACTTGCTTTGTGAGTCCTTTGATAGAGTCCGGGTGATCCAAGACATACTTTGAGCAGCCTAGAGTAAGCAAAAGATCTATGAAGATTGTAGACTTCATGCCTTAGAGTTTAGTATGGTGATCTAGTGTTCGTTTGAGTATCGCCCATGAAGGGTGTGATGAAATTTGGTAGGCGGGGCAAGCATAGCCACAAGTATAGTGGGCCATTTGATATTTTTCAGATGGTTGGTAGTGTTGCTTATCTGTTAGCTTTGCCTTCGATGTTTTCTACTATGTATCAAGTCTTCTATGTATCGATGTTGAGGTGGTATATTCCGGATGAGTCACATGTGTTGCAGTGGGATACAGTGTAGTTGGATGAGAGTTTGACCTTTGTTGAGGAGTTGGCAGCCATTCTAGCCAAAGATGTCAGGAGATTGAGGTCTAGAGACATTTCTGTGGTTAAGGTTCAGTAGGAACTTTTTCTGGTCAAGGAGGCTACCTGGAAGATCAAGAGAGAGATACGGGCTCAGTATCTGCAATTATTTGATCTTTCAGGTACCCCCTTTCCTTAACTTTTGTGGATAAAAGTCTTTTTTAGTAGTAGATGATGTAATTACTCTTCCGGTCATCCCTACATTTTTTCTTTCTTTGTACTGTTAGAGTTTGCTTGTAGTGGACCCAAGTCATTTATGACTTGCTAGGACTGGTGGTTCGGTGCTCGGGCTATTTTTTAGGTTGTTATGACTATTTCCCTATTTAACAGCTTTAACTTAGGAAATCATTGACTTTGATCAACATTCTTGGTAAACATGCTTAGAATTGAATTCTAATGATTACTTTAGCTCTGAAGCATGGATTTTGGTCTAGTTAGACCTATGGTCGAGGTCTGGGAGCTTTTGGTTTAGTTTTATCTCGCTTTCTATATTTTCTAGCCAATTGAAATTGTAAGTTTGAATTTGGTCAACATTCGGAGAAGACAGACCTCCGATGGAAATTTTATTAGTATTGTTAGCTTCAGAATGTCAAATTTAGGCTAGAAGGACCTTTGGTTTGGGTCTTGAGGCTTCCTGGCTCATTTTTGGCCTCTGAGTTCCATTTTGGTTAAGGTTGGCTCGTTGGGCGTGGGTCTCACTTTTCTACAAAATGATCTCCGATTGAAGTTTGGTTAATTTTGTTGAGTCCAAAATTCCATTTATGGTAGGGTAGCACCTTTGGTTTGTGTCTGTGAGGCTCAAGATATTCCCCAAGTGTGAAATCAGGTTAGTTTTATGTTGTGCTTGCAACTGGTTGCTGCTGTCTTCTGGTATGGCACAGCGGCGGGTGCCTTGGCCGCACCTGTGCTGTCACGCCTGTGCCCTGGGTGGCACACCTGTGGCACCTTGTGTCTTTTGCAGAGGGAGCGCCTGAGCTCCCTCAACCACCGTGGCGATGGTGGCCTTATGGAGCTTGGGTCGCGCCTGAGCCTAAACGACTGGTAGCATATAAGGCTACCTTCTTCTCGATTTTTATTTAAACATTTCCCAAATCAATTTTCTCTATAGCTCTTGAGCTCAAGCTCTGATTCTCCAGTGTGGATTGATTATCAGCACTGGGGTGATCATTTTCATCCCCGTGATCAAGCCTTCACCTTCAATTGTAAGTTTCTATTCCTATAATTATGTAAATTCTTCAATTGATTCTTAATTTTGGTTCTCGGTAGGGGCTATTCTTGGGCTTTATCTTACCCGAATTGCACTCATTTTTCGAGCATGCATTACTGGTGAGGTTGGGGACCTTGTGGTAACCTTCATTTTTTGTTTTGACTTACAGGGTCCACGGGCCCACTTGTGACCCGAATTTTGACCCAGCTAAACTTTTAGCAATATGAGTGTTGTTACTTTGTTTTAACTTGTAGATTACGTTCTTGATAGTGTGACTGTTGTTCGGAGCTTCTCAGAGCAATTCTCTCTAGGACTTTGGCTTCCCAATATCTTATCATTAGACGCCTGGTAGGTTGCAGTATCCCTACCATAGACTTTGCATATAGAGGCTATAATTGTACTATTTAGCATCTTTGGGATGGGTTTGCTAGGTTACCACCCCATACCTTGTCCTCTTTCTTTCTGTCTGTTTTATTGTGTACGTTCATTTTAGTATTTTGTATAATTTTGTATTATTACCCTTGTGGCCCTGTGTGGCCTTCGTTTATGCCTTTAGACCATAAATGGTAAGATATTTGGGAATATTCATGAGTCCAGGACATCGATTTACTATTGTTGTAGAGCAGATTAAGCCTGTGCAGGGCCAATAGGTTGATTGTGAGCCATTGGGCTATTGATTATTTGTGATCATATCATCATTATCATGCAAAGGGTTTTATGTATTGATTTTTTTTATTACTACTATGGCTGCAGGCCAAATTATCACTAGTTTTTTAACTTTTCATGGCCCCAAGGGTCAGTTTTCCGTATAAATGACAATAAATGGATTTAAACTGGTTTTATGGATCTTATTGGAGTAAAAGAGATTTTGAGATGATTTTCACACTGATTCTAGACTCGCCTAGGCTAGAGTGCTAAATATGATTTACTACTAATTTTGATACGATACTAGGCTCGGCTGGGCCAAAATGCTAGACATGACTTTTTTATTGATTTTATACCCGACTAGATTCTGGGCACGATTATTGAGAGTTATATGCAGTCGCGAAGACCTCTATGGACCTTGGTAATCTGGACTAGGGGCTACAAGCTGAGAGTGCTGGAGGAGGGGTTACGGGGAAATAGAGGTATACGGGGAAAGATTCCATGGGTCCTACCTGTTGGTCCTAGGGAGGCCAGAGGGGGTGCATATGGCACCACCTGATCATATCATATCACATCATTCATGGTTTGTACAGTTCCACCCTTGTTTGTTGTTTGTTGAGTGTATGCTCCGGTAGTATGGGATGACAGAGGGTTTGTTTTCAATTGTATGTGTTCCTCAGGTGTATGGGCGCCCGTTGGGACTGTAGGTAGATTTGTTTTCTCGATCCTATTGTAGTACTTGTCCATTATGGCTTCTTGTGAATTATTCTCCTATCATCTTTACCTTATGAGATTTATTACTAGTATAACTATGTTAAGTTGCTTTTCTTTCTTTCCTTTTTATTTGAGGTTATCGGTGTACTGCCATTTTCATAAACTCTCTGTATATATTATTATTGCAAGGATCCAGATACGTTCTCTATTCTTTCACATGAGTTCTATGATATATCTTATGTTACTAGCATATTACTCTTGTATTCTCCTTGTCTTCTATCTGTGGCTAGCTTTCGTGTGTCTTTATATGTTTACTTCCATGACTACTATTTTCAATATATGCTATTTACTGCTTTTATATTTTATATGCGCTCAGTCGGCCTATGATGCCTACTGAGTACCCGTTGCTTTGCAATTGGTGCTCATACTACACTTCTGCATCTTCCTGGTGTAGATCTTAGTGTGAGCTATCATCGCTGACTACGTGGATACTCGTGCAGCTTTTGCACCTCCGAGTCTAGGGTGAGCTCCTGACGACTGAGGCTTGACCATATCTCCTCTTTTGGCACTGTTTACTCTTTTGATTATTTAGAGACAATTGTATATTCTATTTTTATACTCCCTCTTGTACTCTATATTTTTAGTAGTGGCTTCTATACTAAGATACCTGGTTGTGGGATATATATATATATATGTATATAGGCAGAATACATAAGAGGCCCCTTTAAGTTGCCCGATTATTCCTTACAGGCACCTCAACATTGCCCTGTTCCTATTGAACCCCTGAATTCACTAAAAAGTGTGCCAATTAAACACACCCCGATGACTTGGCACTCTGAGTGAGCTTCCATTATTACGCGTGATAACACTCGCTCCTACGTGGAAATTAAATCAATTAGAACACAACACGTTTTTCCCCATTTTTAATTTACACATAATTCGAGTTAACCTCAAACCCCCATTTTTATTTTTTATTTTCTCATCAGACTTCGACTCTTTGACTCTTCCCTCTTTGACTTTTTCCCCATATTTAAACTTACGAAGAAACCCTAGAGAAATCATGTGAGTTCGTTAGTTAAAAGCAAAATTGAGGAAGAAATTTCAATGTCGTAGTGTCTTTGGCTGATTTGAGAAAGAAATTTCAACAAGATCAGTCAAGAATCACGATTTCTTATTAAGGTAAGTTCTTATGTTATTTCGCCTTTTTTGTTGTTTTCTCTTAAAATATTGTGACTGCTAGTATAATATTGTAACGATGGTGTTTTGTGTAAATATCTGAAAAAAGTTAGGGTTTTTTTGTAGATAACATGTCAGGAATATTTGGGGTTTTGTTTCAGGAAATTTTATGGATAGCATTATAATAACTCATTTTCACCATGGTGGAAATTTATCCAAGATGAATCTGGTTCAACTTACATAGGGGAAAGAGACGTGGAATATGTTAGTATCGATAAAGACCACTTTTCAATAGTGGAGTTGCTTTTCTATACAAAAGAATTTGGGTATGTAACTGTTGGTGGTTTCTATTTAAAGACCCTAAAAGTAATGCTTTTGTCCAAGTAAAAACTGATTTTAACTTATTAAATCTAGTTAAAGACCTAAAAGATGGTGACTTTTTAGACTTGTATGTGAAGCATGTTGTGGATGACCTAGAAGTGGTAGATGATGGGGTCCCCATAGGTAATCTTTGTGGGCCAGAGATTGGTGAAAGTACCCTGGTGGTTGGTGAAGTTATTAATGAGGCTGGAGAAGGTGATATTGAGGCTGGTCAAAGTATTAATGTGGGTGAGAGTGAAAACTTACATGACATTAATGTAGGTATAAGTGAAGGCTTACAACAAGGATCTACCCAATTTGAAAATGTTAATGTAAAAGTAGATGATCTCTCAGATCTTGAAGGTGGTGAAATAGATCTGGCAAGTAGTGATGACTCACAAGAGTTTGCTATTCCAGAACATGATGATTCTGAGGTTGATGAAGATTTTATATCTCTTAGAAATGAAAGAAGAAAGAAAGTGCACAAGAAAAAATCTGTTCCAACAGAGGAAATAAAACTTGGAACAGCTGGTGTTGATAGAGGATTTGAAGACATTGGAAGGAACAAGGCTGCTAGATACAGTGGAAGATTAGGGGGGATGATTATTATATAGATAGCTCAGATCTGGACAGTGATGATAGTAGGGATGAATTAGATCCTTAATCTGTGACGGGTGTTGACTTAACAGCAAGAAGGAGTAGTAAAAAGGTAAGATATGATCCTGAATTTGTAGTTGCTATATTTGAGCTTGGTATGGTATTTGAAAGTGTCAAGGAATTTAGAAAGGTTGTGGCAGAGTATGCTGTCCAATACAAAGTTAGATTGAAATTGAAGCCTAATCAAAGCCATAGAGTCAGATGCAAATGTGAGGACAAGAGATGCAAATGGTTGTTATTTGCTAGTATAGACAAAGATTCTGGAGACTTTATGGTGAAGAATTATCATCCTATTCATGTATGCTCTACTTCAACCAAGAACAAGTTGTGTACATCTAAATTTATTGCATATAAATTTAAGGATGAAATTACCTGTCAGCCTCATATAAAGTTGTGGAAAATTCAGGAATTGGTGAGAAAAAAATTAGGATTGTATGTTGGGAGAACTGTTTGTTATAGGGCAAAGAATAGGGTTATCCAGGACTTCTTCGGAGATTGGAAAATGGAATTTTCAAGATTGTGTGATTATGCAGACATGATAAAACATACTAATCCTAGAAGTTCATATTGGGTGAGAACATACAAAGAGTCTAATCCAGGAAAAAATATGTTTGTTTACTTTTATGTTTGTTTTGCTGCATTGAAGAGAGGTTGGTTGGAAGGATGTAGGAAAATTATTGGTTTTGATGGATGCTTTCTGAAAGGGGCTTGCATGGGTGAGTTGTTAGTTGTTGTTGGCAAAGATGGAAATCAACAAATGTTTCCAATTGCCTTGGCTATTTTTGATTAAGAGACAAAACACAGTTGGAGTTTCTTCATCAATTACTTGATAGAAGATATGAACTTCGGAACTGGATATGGACTGACTGTGATATCTGACATGCAAAAGGTTAGTCTAATTTCAATTTTTTCAATTTTGATCTGTTTTTCTGTTTTGAAGATCTGAACTCTTATTTTTTTTATTTGTCTAGGGTCTTGTTCCATTGTAAAAGAGCTGCTACCTGATTGTGAGAAGAGGATGTGTGCTAGACACATTTGGTCTAATTGGCATCACATATGGAGAGGAGAAGAAAGAAGAAAGCAATTTTGGAGATGTGCAAAATCAAGTTTTGAAGTGAAATTTCAAGATGAGATGGACAAATTGGATAAACTTGGTGAGGACATTTGTGCAGATTTATTGCATTATAAAAAGAAGTCATGGTGTAGGGCATATTTTAAGGAGCATGCTAAAAGTGACATTGTTGATAATAATATATGTGAGATATTTAATTCATGGATATTAGCTGCTAGACATAAAGCTATTATCACTATGTTAGAGGATATTAGACACAAGATAATGGATAGAAATGTTAAAATGAGGAAGTTTGTTGACACTTGAATATCTGACATATCTCCCATGGCACTTATGGTGCTTGAAGAGAACAAAGATTATGCTAGAAATTGTAGTGTTAGGTTCAATGGTCATATTGGATATGAAATTTTAGATGGTCAGTATAGGCATATTGTTGATATCAGAAGGCAGACATGTAATTGTAGAACCTGGAAGTTGAGAGGCATACCATGTCAACATGCTGTCCTGGCATATCAGCATGGAGGTGAAGAACCGGAAAAGTATGTGGTACATTGGCATAGGAAAGATACTTTCTTGAAGGCTTATAACTACTTTCTCCAGCCAATCTCTAATATGAAAATGTGGCCCTACACCAATGGCATTGTGATTGAGCCTCCTGAACCTAAGCCAATGCCTGGCAGACCAGCAAGGTGTAGGAGTAAAGGAAAAGATGAGCCTAAGAGGAAGTATGGAAAAATGTCCAAGAAAGAAGGAAAAATTACTTCCTCTAAGTTCCATCAAACAGGTCACAACAGAAAAGGCTGTAAAACAATGGTAAAACATTCTTCTCTTCTAATTCATCAATTGAATTACATTAAACTGTATCTGCCTTACATTTACTTTATTGATAGGATGGAATGAGACAACCTAGAAGCACTAGCCAGCCACCAAGTTCTAGCCAGCCACCAAGGTATAGCCAGCAATCAGCTTCAATGTGTGCTGAGACTTTAGCTGTTATAAGAGTTTAGCAACCTAGAAGAGGTAGAGGAAGAGGAGGAGAAAGAGGAAGAGGAAGAGGGATTGGAAGAGGAGTAGAATCTAGTCAACCTGGGGATAAAAAGGGCATTGGATAATCAACATCAGCTGGAGCACAAAAGAGGCCTAAAACTGTAGAATTTGGTATCTACACTGATGCTTCAACTGGCAGACAAACCTTAAATGTAAGTGTATAGACTTTCATGTATTTGTTACTCTTACTTTAACAAAAGAAACTCATTTTAGTTCATTGTATGTAGCCTAGTACTGCAGGTGAAAGAGTTGTCACTCCAAGAGTGTATAAGTGTGAAACTCCAACAAACATTGACATTGGTTATAAGCCTAGAGGACTAAAGTGGAAGGGTAACAATGCTGTCACAACTCCACAATTGCAGTGTATGAGTCAATCCAAGAGAAATCATTCTGCATTATCTAGTGCACTAGGAGACATTTGAACTTCTTGAACAAAAATGCTTATTTTTGGCTTTGTAATTTCAGCAGCAAAAACTTCTGTAATTGACTGCTTATAATTTATTTTTGGTGTTCTTAAGTGGTCAATGAATATGACGGGTGAAGTATAAGTGTGTTTTTGGTGGATAGATCTCATTAGAGCAATGTAAAGGTACTTAATTTAGTGTCCAATGATCAGTTATTCTTGTGCCTTTCATATTCATTTTGTTCATTTTGTGTGCAATTTAGCATTGTTGTTTGGAGCTAAAAAAGAGTTCCTTTTGAATCAGTTGAACCACAAATCAAGTAGTGAAAGACATACACAAATACAACACTTATTTTCATTCTTCATGCAAAATTAGTAACCAACTTACAATAGTGAAGCCAAAACAAAATAACCTAACCAATTCAGCATACAATGCCGCTATTATAAAGGCCCCAAAATTCACCATACACGATTGATATATTTCCGCAAGCAAAGGAACCGTACATGATTGATATATTGCCACAAGAAAAGGCACTCCTATACATATTTTCATATAGACAAAAACACCACAACAATAATGCATATGATCATTAGTTTTCTTGAACGCTTTCTTTCTTGTTCAAATGTTTTGACTTTTTTCAACAAATCCCATATCACCCTTTTTGCTTGAGCGGGCATTTCATCATCGTACCAATAGAAATAATCGCATCCACCTCTTGCCTGCAAAATTATAAAAAAATTAAACTAAAATAGTTGCGTGTTATCATTACAAAATTATCTTTACAAGATTGAATATAAGTGATAATAGATAGATGGCTTACCTTTGAATATTTGCAACAAAGAAACCTCCATCTAGTGTTAAGTTATGTCCATGAAGTCTTCATTTTAGCATTGACCCCACATCGACAAAGTATAGATGCAAATGAAGAAGATGAATTCGACATTGATGAGGAGTTTTAATGGCCAAAAATTAAAGAGAAATGAAAGAAGATATGAGAAGAACAAAACTTTAATGGCAGAAAATTAAAGAGGAACAAAAGAAGAGGTGAATTGTTTTAGCTTCAATGGCAAAAAATTCAAGAAGAAGAATAATTAAGAAGGGGGGTTAAAATTAGGGTTAAATATATGAAGAAGAAGAGATATTACCGTTAGTTTTTCCACATAAGCAAAAAAAATGAGTTATCACGCGCTACTTATACGCGAAGCTCACTCAGAGTGCCAAGTCAGCAGGGTGTGTTTAATTGGCACACTTTTTAGTGAATTCAGGGTTTCAATAGGAACAAGGCAATGTTGAGGTGCCTGTAAGGAATAACCGGGAAACTTAAAGGGGCCGCTTATATATATATATATATATATATATCCCACGATCAGGTATCATAGTATAGAAGCCATTACGAAAAATACAGAGTACAAGAGGGAGTATAAAAATATAATATGCAATGGTCTTTCCTCCTTTTCATGTCTTATTTATCTTGCTTCCTTTTATTATGCTTCTTTCGTGTTCTTGATAAGAGTGTCACCTATTACTGACCATTCTAGGCTACGGAGATTAGTCCACCTATAGGGGATTGTAGGTGCCATCATGACCTGAGAAATTGAGTCATGACAACAATATGCAACAAGGTGAGTCTTAACTCCAATTTAAACCATAACCTACCTCGAGTGAAGATATAATACTCGCAAGGTATTCCACTATTACCTTGTCCTTTCTTAACCCTCCAAAATGCACAAGGTCTAGAAATAACAAAAATACAGGAGTAATTAGCCAATTACCCTTTATTTCAGGCCTTGGGAATTAAATCCAACCATTTTACCCATTACACAAGGTTTCTAGCATTGCCCAAGGGTTTAATAAGTCATAAATCAGCCCCATTGCATTCATAGAATCAATATTCAAGCTTCTAACCAAGTTCATACCTTTTTCACCATTTTTAAGCCTAAAGGGTTAACCTTAATGGAACCAAGGTTCCCCACAAGCCTTAAACTTGTTAAGAACTGATAATTTTATGTTAGAACTTATAAAAACACAACTTAAGATCAATTATAGGTGATTTTACACCTACCTATACAATTCTTCCCCGAGTTCATACTTCTAGGGCTTAATGGCAAGATACTGTATCCAAGAGACTAATGACTTAGCAAATATTCTAATCACTTCAATTACCGCAAATTAAAACAAGAATAAAAGCACCCAAGAATTTTTTAGAGTTGCAGTAATCTAAGAGAAATTAAATGAAATATTAAAGCGAGTAAAGATTTGTTGTTGTTCCAAATTTCAAGAGAATTCCAGGGTTACAGCTTTCTGTTGCAATCATGAGTAGTATCTGATTTAACTGACTCATTTATTTACCTAGTTTCTAATTTCGGGATTAATTATATAATTATGATCTGGCCAACCTCTAATCGCCTATTTACATACACATCTATTCTATATTTATATGAGCAAGATAAACATGTAACCGAAGTTTCTACTCCCGTTTCAACCAAGTAAGGCGATCTAGGTATATTTCTATCCTAGCATCAAATCTACTCTTTACGTTACAAAAGAGAGATCTTGCTCCTTATATTCTTCGTTCTATCTTATCGATTCATCTTTACGTTTCACAACAAGATTATAAGTTTATTTCAATGGCGGCAAAGCATTAAAATACTACGCAAAGGAATATAAGAACAACTATTGATGATAAACAAACTACTCAATTCAATCTTTAACTATCATTCATGTGTTTAGCCGTAACCCCAGAACAATGGTTCTTAGCCACTCATACTAATGACGAATACAAAAAGCAATGTTTTCATCCAAAGTATTGACTAAAGAAAGTAAGAAGAAAGGAAACTTAGTGGTAAATTCTATCCTCTGTTTGACGCTCAAAATATGATGGAACAACCCTACTAAAAACATACAAGGGTTGTATTTATAGTTTTTGGAAATAACCACTTTTACTTGTTGGACTCAGAGTAGAAGAAAGCTGGAATTTTTTTTTGGACTGGGCATGACGGGATGCGCCACTAAGTGAAATAGACCCATCCGTCTGTAGTTTTTAGGCTAGTGAGGCAAGCTAGCCACCATGCCTCGGTCCAGAACTTTGTCTTTTTCTCTCTTTTTTCTTCCTGGAACTTTGTTAATTCCTTTCCAACACATTGTGCCTCCATTTATGCTCCCAAACGTCGATTTCCCCATCATTCATCCTGCAAACATCTAATCATGTGTCTTAGTGCATTATCAATAAATATCAATCAAGACACGCTTACTATAGTGAATATTGTTCTCAAACTAAGGGGAAATATGGGTAATATATGACAAACAGGCATATAAATATGTACAAGATCACCACCCTACACTTATACCTTTGTTCATCCTCTAACAACTCATTACATGTCTTTGCACATTTTCACCAAAGAAACACCTAGAGAACCTATCAACTCATACAGTGTAACTACACAATTCAATCATCTCCTGGGATTCACTTATCATGCATCTACACACAACTTTTGAGCACCAAGATACTTCACTCGAGACCACACACTCTCTATAACCGACTCTTTACGATAATACAAGGCCACCATTGATCATGTATAAGCAATGCAATCCATAATAATACCAAACATTTACCATAAGTGCCCTTACTATTTAAGAAATGCTCTCTTTTTCACATAATCATTCAATTTCAATAGGGCACATAGACATGAAAGTGCTCACTCTCTCAAAGAACGTTTCAAACATATCAAACATGCCATAGACTTGCCCTTAGTGCAACGTGAAATAAATAAGGCATTCCATTTATGGGATCAAAAGGACTTTCATAGGTTGTAATGTCGGCTTAGGGACGCGTAGAATACATTTGGCAAATAGCGACTCTACTTCCTATGCACTTTAAGACACTACTTTTTAATTTTCTTTTCCTTATATCTCCTTACTTTCCTTTTATGCTCACACCTCTCTCCTTTACCCCATTTTCTCTTAGTTTTCCGCTTGCTCTTTACATTGACTTGTTGCTAGCAATGCTTTATTTTTATTCTTCTTTCTCCTTTATTTTGAACCATAATTACGAACAACAAGCAACACAATTATTTTACTCGAGCACCCTTTTGTAACCTTTTGTTCGCACCACACCAACCTTCCACTTCTTTTCATCCCTCCTCTTTTTCTCCATCACTCTTCAAATTTATAATACAAAGTGCATTAGGTACTCTTTATGAATCAAATTAATATAGGATATCAAAGAAGAGGATAGACTACATATGCGGCTAATCAAAGAATTAGGCTTCAAGACTCAACGGGGTTTCACTAGGGATAATGTCCATGTGGAACAAACAATAATCAAAGAAAACAAGAAAGGGCTATACAAATAAATATCGTAATCATATACCATAATTTTTATACCAAGTTTAATTCTACATACACACAGGGAAAGTTCTAGATACTAGTCTATGCAACTGTAATGACCGTGTTCGTCATTACGGGTAGTTCCATCATGCCAAGTTTTAGAGTTAGAAAACTCCGGGTTTGGGAGTTTGAAATTCTAGGCTAGGCTAGCCTCGGCCAGTTTTGGAGCGAGGTAGAGTCTAGGGAAATTCGGGTAAAGATGGGTTAGGGTATCTTGGATTGAGCTAGTTTTCCACGTAGCCAAGACATAAAGGAGTCTGAGGGACTTTTTGGAATCGCATTTGGGTATGTAAAACTCTCAAAATTGCATTTGACGTGAAGGGGTTGTCTTAGGACGTCGAGAGAAATAGGTGTGTTGTGAAATGGCTAAAACTGGCAGGTTTCCATACTTTTTGTCCACGACAAGCGTGGTCACGCACGATAGCGGCCACTGCTATAGCAGTAGAAATTACCACTATAGCAGCGGTCAAAAGGCGGTCAACCAACTTAAGAACAATATAGCGGCGGCCTACCGCTATAGCATGATGGCTATAGTGGAGAGGGGACCACAATAGCAAGCCGATGGGATTTTAATGCAGAAACAGCTCCCAAAACATTCAGTTTTTCACAAGTTCATTTTGGGAGAAGGGCTAGGCAATTCTAGGCATTTTTCTTCCTTTTTCCGTAAAATTTCTTCCCTAAGGTAAGGTTTTCGTTCCCCAATCTTTGTATTACATTTTCTATGCGGTAGGATTGCTAGGAGGGAATTTGGGGAAAGGTTGGAATAACCTAGGGATGGTGGAATTCGGGGAAGGAAGGGAATTCCAAGCATGTGTGTTCTTGGGTATGGATTAAAGTACATTATTATGATCATAGGTTGTTTAATTCCCTGTTTTATCCGTAAAAAATGATAGAACTAGGAGAATTAATGGTGGAAAAGCCTGGGAAAAGGGTGGGATTATCATGGGTGGCCTGAGGTTTGGGGATTTGGTATATTTCGAGTAATGTACAGACCTTGTGTGTTAATTATATGTACTGTATGTTGTTTTTAGACCAAGAATGAGAAAGAAATCCGGAACACGGGAAAGCTCGGGTCGAATAGAGCTTGGAACATTTCGAGGTAGGTGATGGCTTATAATTTTCTGTGAATGTGTATATTTATGTACTCATGTCTACGTGATTGTATGCTTTACATTTCTTAGGGAAGTTGTGTGGAATGTCTAGGTTCCTGTTTACAGTCTGTGATTAAATGGTGTTTACTTGTTGTTTTTACAAGTTGTGTGTGTTCATATATTGACTGTGGTTGTTGACATTCGGTTGGCTCGAGTACCACTCCTGGTACAGGTATAACAAATGATTGGCATGGGTACCACGCCTGGAATGGGTATAACATTCGGTTGGCACGGGTACCACGCCTGGTACGGGTTTACTTTATTGCATCTTGCATTGTTTCATTGACTACTGTATTGCATTAGTTGATATTTGTTCCATGTGTGGACCGGGTTATTTTACTGAATGTGATACTTTACATTGGTTTTGTGAGTGGACCGAGTTGTTTTACTGAATGTGATACTTGGTATTGGTTCCGTGAGTAGACCGTGTTGTCTAGTTAAAGGTGCTATTGTTGGTGGTCTTTGAGTGGACGGGAACTTCGTTTAACTGCTGGGTTGGTCTTGGTTTAGGATGGGTTGATCATTACTTTTGGTAGTTGTCTAGAGGGGATTCCAAAGTGGTTCCAGGCTAGAAGGAAGGGTATAGTTAATGGCTTATATTCAAAGTATAAAACTGTAAGAGATGGAGTTCATGCTGGGACAAGGTAGGTAGAGACTTGTAGTCTAGGACCTGTTGACTTGTTTCATGTTTTCCATATATTTACTTAAATGTGTTGTACTATTATATATGATGTTTACTTGAATACTGGCTGATGATCCTACCAGTACACAGTGGTGGTGTACTGATACTGCACTTTCTTGTCTTTGGTGAGTACAGGAAATCTACCAGCGACTTAGATGCGACCTCGCATTTAGCACTGGCGATTCTGACTTTCAAGGGTGAGCTGCTTGTCTCGAGCTACCTTGGGTTATCCTTAGAGTTTCAGTCCATTTGTTTTGGATTTAAAACTATTTCATTTTACCTTTTGGGGTTGCATCCCCGTATTCTAGATATTTGGTATTGATGTTTGGTACAATGACTTTCAGTTCCTAGGAGGGATTTTCCGCAGGATAATGATTATGATTAGTTATGGTTTATTTTTATTGCTAGTTTACTTTTTGCTTGCTGGTTTTAGGTTGTTACTCTAGGCAAGGGTTGAACTTTATTGGTTCACTCATCCGAGGGTTGGGTGGGTGCAACTCACGACGGGTTGGGTCGTGACAAAGATGGTATCAGAGCCTAGGTTCATTGATCTCATTATACCAAATAGGTCTAGTAGAGTCTTACGGAACGGTGCGGAGACGTTTGTACTTTTGTTGAGAGGCTATGGGACTTTAGGAAAAACTATATCTTCCTTCTTTTCTTCGTGCTATAACTTGATTCCAATTGGTATCTGGTGATACAAATTGGTAACTAACCTCGTTCACTCTTCTGTCCGCAGATGGTCACTATAAGGAATAACAAAGCAAAGCCAGCAGGTCCGGCAGTTTGTGGCAGAGGTAGGGGAAGAGGCAGGGGATGAGTTGGAGCCACACCCGCCAGGGGTGGAGCTCGAGCTATTGCTGCAGATGAGGTAACCCCTCCCCCACCTCAGTATCATGTGGCTAAGGATTTAGAAGAAGTGGTTGTAGAGGATGGAGGGGCTCAAGAGGAGGCAACACCGGTTGGGGGTTCAGGCCTTCCATCTATGACACCAGAAGCTTTTAAGCAGGCGTGGGATATTCTGAGTGGGTTGGTTAGTGCTGGATCCATACCCGCAGCTTATGCAAATCAGGCCTTGGATACTCAGCCAACAACTACTACTACACCAAGGATGGATGCAGCTTCGGGCACAAATGATCTCCTCAGGCCAATGCTAGGCCCAGTGATGACAGGTAATGAGCATGAGATGCTGACTAAGTTCCTTAAGATGAAACCTTCGATGTTTCAAGGCACAGACAAGGAGGATGCCTATGAGTTCATCCTGGATTTCCATGAGAGGTTGCACAAGTTGGGTATTGTACGTCAGCATAGGGTGTAGTTTGTCACTTTTCAGCTGTAAGGTGATGCCAAGCAATGGTGGAGGTCTCATGTTGAGTGTCGATCATCTATTCTACCTCCACTAACTTAGGAGCAGTTCCACGCGTTGTTTCTTAAGAAGTACATTCCATGTACTTTGAGGGACTAGAAGAAGGATGAGTTTCTAAACTTAGAGAAGGGTAGCATGTCGGTCTTAGCTTATGAGGCTAAGTTCCATGTGTTGTCTCATTTTGCTACACATATGTAAGGTTTCGAGGAGGAACGGGTCTTGTTGATTGTCAAGGGTATGAATAGTGAACTGCAGGTACTGTCGGTGCATATGACTTCTTCGGGAAAGGGATTTAATAATGTGGTGGATTATGTGAAAAAGATTGAGGGAGTTAGGCAAGCGGGGCAAGCTAAGGCTTTAGCCAAGAAGCCCCGGAATGAGGGAAATTATGGTGTTTCATACTCCAGGGGCCAGCATCAGCAGGCTTATCCGGCCCGTCCTATTCAGTCAGCTCTGCCAACTACTATAGGTGGTCATCAGGAAGCTCAGTCTTCATCTCCTAGAGGCCAGGAAGCGTCATATGCATCAGCTAGCAGACCTACTCTGGACTGTAGTTGCTTCCATTGTGGTGAGTTGGGCCACTTTAAGAGGGAGTGTCCATATAGGCAGACAGGTAATCAGGGTCAGCAGCAGACTAGAGCAGTGGTTCCGACAGGCAGAGGCAGTAATGCTAGGGGTCATCCACAGGGTGGGTGAGGTAATTTTCAGGGAGGCTAGGGAGATCGAGGGAACAGTGGCGTAGGCAGGGGTACGGCGCAACCTTTATGGGAAATTTCCCGGATTAATTATCGGGATCATTGCTATGCTTTTCCAGGGAAGACTGAGGCGGAAGCCTCAGATGCGGTGATAACAGGTACTATTCTTGTCTGTGATAAAATGGCTTTAGTATTATTTGACCCAGGCTCTACGTATTCTTATGTGTCTGTGAGTTTTACTTTGGAGCTGGGTTTGACTTATGATATCCTTGATTCCCATATCTATGTTTCTACCTCAGTTGGAGAGTCGGTGGTTGTTACTCATGTATATCGTGACTGTTATGTTGTTTTTCTGGGGTTACATACTTGGGTAGACTTGGTAATTCTGGATATGACTTATTTTGATATTATTTTGGGTATGACCTGGCTATTTCCTTATCATGCTGTGTTGAACTGTAACACCAAGACTGTGGCTCTAGAAATTCTGGGTAAGGATAGACTAGAGTAGGAAGTTGTGTACAGGCCTAAGCCAGTTAAGATAATATCATTTGTCTGGGCTAGTAAGCTAGTGGGAAAGGGGTGTCTAGCCTTCTTGGCTCATCTCCAGGATGATAGTGTGGAGTCTCCTCCTATTGAGTTAGTTCCAGTGGTTTCCAAATTTGTAGAGGTGTTTCCAGCGACTTGCCTGGTATGCCTCCGGACAGAGACATAAATTTTTGTATTGATTTGGAGCCAGGCACTCATCCCATTTCCATTTCTCCGTATCGTATGGCTCTGGCAGAGTTAAGGGAACTTAGGACTTAGCTGAAGGAACTCCTAGATAAAGGATTTATACGTCCCAGTGCTTCACCTTGGGGTGCTCCTGCCTTATTTGTAAAGAAGAAGGATGGTAGTATGTGGATGTGCATAGACTATAGGAAGTTGAAGAAGGTGACCATCCGAAATAAGTACCCTCTACCCCGTATAGATGATTTGTTTGACCAGCTTCAAGGTGCATCAGTGTTCTCTAAAATTGACTTGAGGTCGAGGTACCATCAGTTAAAGATTAGACCTGAGGATATTCCGAAGACTACTTTTCAGACTCGGTATGGACATTACGAGTTTCTAGTAATGTCATTTGATTTGACCAATGCGCCGGCCGCATTCATGAGTTTGATGAATGGGGTGTTTAAGTCTTACTTGGATTCTTTCATTATCGTGTTCATCGATGATATCTTGATCTACTCTAAGAGTAGGGAGGAGCATGCTAATCATCTTCATATTGTGCTAGATATCTTAAGGCACCAAAAGCTTTATGCAAAATTCACTAAGTGCGAGTTTTGGTTGACTTCTATGGCATTCTTGGGGCATGTAGTGTCAGAAAAAATGTGATGGTGGGTCCCCAGAAAATTGAGGCAGTCAAGAGTTAGGTTCGGCCTAGCTCTGTGACTGAGGTGAAGAGTTTTGTTGGGCTCGCGGGGTACTACCGGAGGTTTGTTAAGAGTTTTGCTTCTACTGCTACTCACCAGACCAGGCTAACACAGAAGGAGGTACCATTCGTGTGGTCCGACAAGTGCAAGGAGAGCTTCCAAAAGCTCAAAACACTTTTGACCACATCCCCTATTTTGTCCTTGCCGATTGAAGGTAAAGACTTTGTTGTTTACTGTGATGTTGCACATTCTGTTTTGGGTGTTGTGTTGATACAGTTTAAGGTGCATGAGAGGAATTACCCGACTCATGATTTAGAGTTGCCAGCGGTGGTTTTTGCATTGAAAATCTGGAGACACTATCTTTATGGTGTCAAGTGTGAGATATTCACAGATTATTGCAGTCTACAACATGTTTTCACTCAGAAGGATTTGAATCTGAGGCAGAGGAGATGGATGGAGTTATTGAAGGATTAAGATGTGATAATTCAGTACCATTCGAGTAAGGCTAATGTGGTGGTAGACGCATTGAGCCAGAAAATTTTTAGTATGGGTAGCTTGGCTTGTTTGGGGGCATCCAAATGACTATTGGCTAAGGAGATTTGGGCTTTGGAGGCCAAGTTGATGCACTTGGGTATTTTAGATTGAGGTGGGTTGTTGGCCAGCATTGAGGTCAAGGCCACCTTCATAGAGGAAATAAAGGCAAAATAGTTTCAGGATCCCAAACTGGGTAAATTACGAGGTAAGGTAATATTTGGGGAGTCCAGAGACGTCATTTTAGACTCTGCTGGAGTGTTGCATTTCAGGGAGAGGATTTGTGTTCCTTAGGTTGATGATATAATTCAGAGAATTTTGGCGAAAGCCCATGGTTCGCGATACTCATTTCATCCGGGTGTGACAAAAATGTACAAGAACTTGAGGCAGCATTAGTGGTGGCCGAGATGAAAAGGGACATAGTGGATTTTGTGTCCAAATGTTAGAACTGCCAGCAGGTAAAATATGAACATCAGAGACCTGCAGGACTACTTCAGAGAATGCCAATTCCAGAGTGGAAGTGGGAAAGGATAGCCATGGATTTCGTGGTGGGTCTTCCCAAGACATTGGGGAAGTATGACTCGATTTGGGTCATTGTTGACAGGCTGACCAAGTCCTCTCATTTCATTCCGGTCAGGGTAGATTATAATTCACAGCAATTGGCTAAGATCTATGTGAAGGAGATTGTGAGACTGCATGGGGTACCACTGTCCATCATTTTAGACAGGGGTAAGCAGTTTACTTCTAAGTTCTGGGGCAAGTTACATGAAGAGTTGGATACACATCTCACCTTTAGCATGACCTTCCACCCTCAGACTGATGGTCAGTCAGAAAGGACGATCCAGATATTGGAGGACATGCTGAGAGCATGCGTGATGGACTTTGGGGGTCATTGGGACCAGGTTCTACCGTTGTGTGAATTCTCGTACAATAATAGCTACCACTCCAGTATTGACATGGCACCATTCGAGGCATTGTATGGGAGGAACTACAGATCACCGATTGGGTGGTTTGAGGAAGGCGATGTAAAGCCTTTGGGCGTAGACTTAGTAAAGGAAGCGCAGGAAAAGGTATGGGGCATTCATACCAAGTTGCTGGCTTCTCAAAGTAGGCAGAAGGAATATGCAGATCGCAAGGTCCGGGACATGAACTTTCAGGTTGGTGATATGTATTATTAAAAGTGTCACTAATGAAAGGGGTTATGTGGTTTGGTAAGAAGGGCAAGCTTAGCCCTCAGTTCATCGGTTCATTTGAAGTGCTTGAAATTGTGGGGCCAGTGGATTACAAGTTAGCACTGCCACCTAGTTTGTCGGGCGTCCATCCGGTATTCCATGTATCCATGCTCAAGCGATACCATGGGGATGGGGACTACATCATCAAGTGGGATGAGGCAGTTTTCGATAAGGATCTTCGTTATAAGGAGGAACCAGTTTTGATTCTTGCTCGGTATGTCCGGAGGTTAAGGACAAAGGTGATTGATATGGGGAAGGTTCAGTAGAAGCATCGTCCGATTGAGGAAGCCACTTGGGATACCGCGAAGGAAATGCAGGACAATTACCCTCAATTGTTTGAGGATTCAGGTACTACACTTCTTTTCTTTTATTTCCGTAATTTTGGGTTTGATCATTCGGGGATGAACGATGGGTAAATTGGTATCTGTTGTAATGACGGGGTCTCTTATTATGGTTAATTCCATCATTCCAAGTTTTAGAGTTAGAAAACTCCAGATTTGGGAGTTTGAAATTCTGGGCTAGGCTAGCCTCGGCCGATTTTGGAGCGAGGTAGAGTCTAGGGAAATCTGGGTAAATATGGGTTAGGGTGTCATGGATTGAGCTAGTTTTCCACGTAGCCAATACATAAAGGAGTTCGGGGGACTTTTTGAAATCGCACTTGGGTAAGTAGAACTCCAAAAATTGCGTTTGACGTGAAGGGGTTGTTTCAGGACATCGGGGAAAATAGGTGTGTTGTGAAATGGCCAAAACTAGTAGGTTTCCAGACTTTCTATCCGTGATGAGCATCGTCACGCATGATAGTGGCCATCGCTATAGAGGTAGAAACTACCGCTATAGCAGCGGTCAAAGGGCGGTCAACCTACTTAACACCGGTATAGCGGTGGCCTATCGTTATAGCGGGACCGCTATAGAGGAGCGAGGACCTCTATAGCGGGCTGATGGGATTTTAATGCAGAAATAGCTCCCAAAATAATCAGGTTTTCACAAGTTCATTTTGGGAGAAGGGCTAGGCAATTCCAGGCGTTTTTCTTCCTTTTTCTGTCAAATTTCTTCCCTAAGGTAAGGTTTTCGTTCCCCAATCTTTGTATTACATTTCCTATGAGGTAGGATTGCTAGGAGGGAATTTGGGGAAAGGTTGGAATAACCTAGGGATGGTGGAATTCGGGGAAGGAAGGGGATTCCAAGAATGTGTGTTCTTAGGTATAGATTAAAGTACATTATTATAATCATAGGTTGTTTAATTCCCTGTTTTATCTGTAAAAAATGATAGAACTAGGAGAATTAATGGTGGAAAAGCCCGGGAAAAGGGTGGGATGATCATGGGTGGCTTGGGGTTTGGGGATTTGGTATAATCCGGGTAATGCACAAGCCTTGTGTGTTAATTATATGTACTGTGTGTTGTTTTTAGACCAAGAACGAGAAAGGAATCTCTAACACGGGAAAGCTCGGGTCGAATAGAGCTTGGAACATTTTGAGATAGGTGATGGCTTATAATTTTCTGTGAATGTGTATATTCATGTACTCATGTCTAAGTGATTGTATGCATTACATTGCTTAGGGAAGTTGTGTGGAATTTCTAGGTTCCTGTTTACAGTCTGTGATTGAACGGTGTTTACTTGTTGGTTTTACAAGTTGTGTGTGTTCATATATTGATTATGGTTGTTGACATTCGGTTGGCTCGGGTACCACGCCTAGTACGGGTATAACAAATGGTTGTCATGGGTACCACGCCTGGTACAGGTATAACATTCAGTTGGCATGGGTACAACGCCTGGTACGGGTTTACTTTATTGCATCTTGCATTATTTCATTGACTACTGTATTGCATTGGTTGATATTGGTTCCATGGGTAGACCGAGTTTTTTACTGAATGTGATACTTGATATTGGTTCCGTGAGAAGACCGGGTTATTTTACTGAATATGATACTTGGTATTGGTTTCGTGAGTAGACCGGGTTGTCTAGTTAAATGTGTTATTATTGGTGGTCCTTTAGTGGCCGGGAAATTCGTTTAACTGCTGGGTTGGTTTTGGTTTAGGCCGGGTTGATCATTACTTTTGGTAGTTGTCTAGAGGGGATTCCAGGGTCGGTTTATGCTAAATAGAAGGGTATAGTTTATGGCTCATATTCGTGGTATAGAACTATAAGAGATGGATTCCATGCTGGGACAAGGTATGTAGAGACTTGTAATCTAGGACCTGTTGACTTGTTGCATGTTTTCCATACATTTACTTGAATATGTTGTACTGTTATATATGTTGTTTACTTGAAACCTGGCTGATGATCCTACCAGTACATAGTGGTGGTGTACTGATACTGCACTTGCTTATCTTTGGTGAGTACAGGAAATCTACCAGCGCCCGAGACGCGACCTCACATTTACCACCGGCGATTCTGACTTCCAAGGGTGAGTTGCTTGTCTCGAGCTACCTTGGGTTATCCTTAGAGTTTCAGTCCATTTGTTTCAGACTTAAAACTATTTCATTTTATCTTTTGGGGTTGAATCCTCGTATTCTAGATATTTTGTATGATGTTTGGTACAATGACTTTCAATTCCTAGGAGGGATTTTCCGCAAGATAATGATTATGATAAGTTATGGTTTGTTTTGATTGCTCGTTTACTTTTTGCTTGCTGGTTTTAGGCTGTTAGTCTAGGAAAGGGTTGAACTCTATTGGTTTGCTCATCCGGGGGTTGGGTGGGTTCCACTCACGACGGGTTGCGTCGTGACAGCAACAAACACAATAAAACCTCACCACACTTGGCACCATGGTTTAAATATTGGCATACTACAGTTACACATCCATAGATAAATACATTGAGTGATTTTTCAAAATTAAGCCTATCTTTTTATTATTCAAGTCAAGTTAAAGAGCCTATGTGTCTCTAATGAAGTTCTTCTTTTAATGCATTTATCAAGTGCATTACCTATGATGTCTAGCTAACACCTAGTGGAGCATATGGAATTCAAAAGATGCGGTTTCTAATCCTACAAACCTATACCTAATTTTTCCTTAAGACTTTCATCATCCATCTATCATCGGGACAAGTCATTACCTATGACTGACACAATCCAAAAAAAATCTAGTCAGTTTAATTGGACTATCCTCAGGAAAAGAACCAAAAACAAATGCCAAGGAACCCATCCTAAAAAGAAAAAAATTATAGTCAACCAAACATTCAAAGCAAAAAAAAACAAACATATTAACACACACTAGTGTCAGCCCCTTTCTCAAGATATAGCAAAAAAAACCAAGGAAATTCTATTTATTCCGCCATATACTTAAACATAGCGCTGTTCACAGTGCTCAAATAAGTACAAAGGTAAAGAGTGAGAGAAAGAACTCCCTGAGCCTCTAGATGTCATCATCATCATCGTCAATAACAAAGTCCTGATCATCATCCTCAGTTGTGGCATCAACACTAGCCATCAGTTCTATCCCCATATCATGTTCCTCATCATTAGTGGCCAGAACTGTGGGCTCATCTTCATCCACCACTCTCTAAAGGAAGGACACACCTTACACATATACAAGGCAATGTTGGTGAGAGGGTCCTGTCTCTCAAATCCTCCATCTTGTGCTCTATCATAGGTCGGCAACCAATCTTTAACTGAAGCTCTAACATCCCAAATATTTGGCCCATCTAACTATCATCACGAGCCTGATGCTTGACATTTATGAGTTTGGGGCTGTGTGAAGTGTCAAGCTCTTTGGTTTTCATTACAACCACCTTTAGATTAATTAAGTACAAAGCTCTTGGGGGGAATAGATCATGAACCATTTCTTCAATATTATCGTTTCTTAGAAACTAGGTCAGCAAACTCCCATAACAGAACCTCCATAGCAAGTTGTTCCTCAGCTGCATCATATTATGCCACAGGATTGAAGCAACATTTATTTTCAAACCCTTCATGAGCATGACCACCCTATCCTTTGTGACCTCTGAAGTGTGTTTACCTGGGAAGAGAGTACTGTAAAAAAAATAATCATACTCGAGCCATGATGTTGAAGTGTGCATATTATAGGTGCAATGACCCTTCCCATCATTATGGTTGAGCTATTCATTCAAGGAAATGTGTTAGAAAATTTCTGAGTGAGTGAGTTAAAAATTTTAGGCTAGGCTAGTCTTGGATGAAATCTGAGCAAGGTGAAGTCTAGATCGATTCGAGAAAGGACTAAGATAAATGTCTAAGTTTGAGCTAGCTTTTCTATTAGCTAAGATGTTAAGGAGTCCATAGGACTTTTCAAAAATAAATTCGGGTGAGTAGAACTTTTGATATCAAACTTGACGTGGAGGGATTAGTCTGTAATACCAAGGTTTGAAGGTGTGTTGTGAAATGGACAAAACTGAGAGGATTCCCCAGTTTCTATCTCATGGAAGCTACTATATAGTGTGACACGCTACTACGGCGATGCTGCTATAGCGGGAGTCAAGGGCGGTCAACCCCGCTATAGCGGGTGGTTTCTACTATGTTGGTGCCACTATAGCGGGATTGGGATGCTACAACAGGATAAGTCAGTTTATATACAAAAACATCCCAAAAAATATTCATTCTTTATCAAGAATGTTTTGGGGAAGGGAAGAGGCGATTTAGGGCATTTCCTATTGATTTTCCACCAATAATCCTTGTAAAGGTAAGTAATTTGTTCCCCTAATCTAGTAACTCGATTTTTATATCTTAGAATTGATAGTTACAGGCCTTAGGGAGGGTTTATCTTTATCTAAGATGAAAAATCTGGTGTAAGAAGGTTGTTGGGTATAGAAACCTTGGGTTTTATTTATAAATTATTTATTCATGATTTTATTACCATAATTTGCTAGAGTAACCATAAAATTGGTAGTTCTAGGAGAATTACTGGTGGAAAGGCCCTATGTTGGGTAGAATAGTCATGAGTTTATCTTGGGGTTTGGGATTAAGATGTAGTTCGAAAAAATATTTAGGCCATTTGGGGTTGATTTTGTGTTATGTTATTGTTTTTAGTCCAAGATCAAGCTAGACTTCAAGAAATGGAAAGCGCCAGTCCAGTAGAGCATTCGGGCTTGATTTGAGGTAGGTTATGGTTGAATTATTTTATAAATTATGTTATGTGTGCATGTTAACTATTTTGTTAGTATTGCCTGTACATTACGTGTTCTAGGGAATAAGGTAAGGAATGTTAATAATATCGAGTTTTCAATCTCATGTAATGAACTTGTCTTAAATACTTGTTGGTTTTACAAGTGTGGGTTGTTTTCATTGTGGTTGTGATTGTTGTGATGTCCGTGACTTTTGGATAGCTCGGGTACCATACCTGGTACAGTTCATTAGTTGGCTCGGGTACCACACCTGGTATGGGATATCTATTGGTTGGATCGGGTACCACACCTAGTACAGGTTCTATTATGGTTGGCTCGAGTACGATACCTGGTACATACTTGGTTGTGCTTCTGTGTGTTAGTTCCATGAGTGAACTAGGTTTATTTCTTATGATGTAGTTATTACATGTTGGTCCATGAGTGGTTGGATTATTGTGTTTAATTCCGGGGTGGTTCTTTTGTAAGCCGGGATTGCATATTAAACACTGTAGATAATGTCTTAGGGATCCTTGGATGGTCTGAGTTAATTGAAAGGTGTTGAATCATATATATTGTTGTTGTTATAATTTTGGACATGTCTCATATGGTTGTAAGTCAGGTTGATGACTAAGAGTCTTGTTTATATTCACGGACTTGGGTTATTCATGTTTTGTCCTGTTTTACTAAGTTATAATTATGTGTTCATATTTCGTATATTTGGAGTTGGCCGATAATCCTATCAGTACACTGTTATTTTGGTGTACTGATACTGCACTTGCTCTTTTTTTGTTGAGTACAGGGCATATTCCGGTGGCTGCTACACGACCTTAGTTGTGATACGAACATTTCCTAAATCTAAGGGTGAGCTACTTTTTCTGGGCTACCATGGATTCATCTACTCTTTCTAGTTAAGTGTTCGTACTTAGATTCCTTTTGTTTGGGGTTGCATCCCCATATTCTAGACTATGTTAGATGTTTTGGTACTCGACTTTCAGATCCTAGGGGGATTAATTCTGCAAGTTTTTTTGTTAATCATTTTAGATTTGAATCTTAGCTTCAATTAATGCAAACTAATTTTTAGTTGCTTAGTTGTTCAAGTGTTGGCTTTTATATTTGGTTCTCCCACCGCGGCTTTAGGGTGGGTGCCACTCGCAGCAGTTTAGGTCATGACAGTAGGGTAGCATGACGTCTAGTATCCTTGCTTCTCTCCTAACGGGCAGCTAAATGGTCCTCACATAGAGTGTGGCAGATGTCTCGATATGGTGGAGCCTATTTCATCTCAAGGTACGGCGCAGGATCCATAGGTGGTGTCTGGAGGAATTCATTCAATGCAAGAGTAGTCAACCTGATAGTTTGTCCTTGCACTTCGAGCCTTTGTCTCTTGCACTCAGCAGTATCCTAGTTGGCATAAAATTCACGATCCATGGTGATATTGCAATAACCTTAGTCTATGAATATGTAAGGGAAACCCACTGTGTACACCATCTCATGAATGCTAGCGAATTTTGATTGCAACGATCTTCATAAACCTATTTGTCAGGGTGAAATTTAGCTTTGTTCTATATTGTAGACCAGTCTTCACTATGTAGTTCAACCGCATGAAGGCCAAATTTTTGGGCTGGGGCCCTCTGAATTGATTGAGCGGCTGACCTGGATGCCTCTACTTTTCGAGTTTTCTATGTTTCGGTGTTCTCTGTGGCATCTTTGTTACCTTGTGGTGCCATTGTACCTACAAGTACACAATATAACAAAAATCAGGCCATACATCAAACAAAGCTAGCGAAATTAGTGTTAAAGGAGTCGAGATGACCCATGCCTAATTTGCTAGCGTGGTGTCCATAGTCATCAGAATAGGGTACTCAGACTTCTCCAATTCACGCATAACCGCGACTATGACACCATATTCTACCTCAAGCGATACTATCCCTTCACAATTTGACCAACTTTTCACCCCCAATAGTTAAACATCATTTCAACATACAATTTAGAGCCAAGCTTTTTCAAATTTTTACCTAATTTAACCAAATTACTTACCCAACTAGTCAATTTCCATCACAATTTCCCACACCCAACACTTATGCTTCCAACTAATCATAAACCTACAAAGTAGCACAAAAAATTCGAAATTAACTAGTGTAAGCATACTACAAAGTTCTAGCCAGCCACCAAGCTCTAGCCGGCCACCAAGTTCTAGCCAGCCACCAAGGTATAGCCAGCAATCAGCTTCAATGTGTTCTGGTACTTCAACTGTTATAAGAGTTTAGCAACCTGGAAGAGGTAGAGGAAGAGAAGGAGGAAGAGAAAGAGGAAGAGGGGTTGGAAAAAGGATTGGAAGAGGAGTAGAATCTAGTCAACCTGGGGATAAAAGGGGCATTGGAGAATCAACATCAGCAGGAGCACAAAAGACGCCTAAAACTGTAGGATTTGGTATCTACACTGATGCTTCAACTGGATGACAAACCTTAAATGTAAGTGTATACACTTTCATGTATTTGTTACTCTTACTTTAACAAAAGAAACTCATTTTAGTTTATTGTATGCAGCCTGGTACTGCAGGTGAAAGAGTTGTCACTCCATGAGTGTATAAGTGTGCATCTCCAACAAACATTGACAATGGTTATAAGCCTAGAGGACTGAAGTGGAAGGGTAACAATGCTATCACAACTCCACAATTGCAGCGTATGAGTCAATCCAAGAGAAATCAGTCTGCATCATGTAGTGCACTAGGAGACATTTGAATTTCTTGAACAAAAATGCTTATTTTTGGCTTTGTAATTTCAGCAGCAAAAATTTCTTTAATTGACTGCTTATAATTTATTTTTGGTGTTCTTAAGTGGTCTATGAATATGACTGATGAAGTAGTAGTGTCTGATTTTGGTGTATAGAGCTCATTAGAGCAATTTAAAGCTACTTAATTTTGTGTCCAATGATCAGTTATTCTTGTGCCTTTCATATTCATTTTGTTCATTTTGTGTGCCATTTAGTATTGTTGTTTGGAGCTAAAAAAAGAGTTCCTTTTGAATCAGTTGAAGCACAAGTCAAGTAGTAAAAGACATACACAAATACAACACTTATCTTCATTCTTCATGCAAAATCAGTAACCAACTTACAATAGTGAAGCCAAAACAAAATAACCTAACCAATTCAGCATACATTGCCGCTATTATAAAGGCCCCAAAATTCACCATACACGATTGATATATTCCACAAGCAAAGGCACCATACATAATTGATATATTTCCACAAGCAAAGGCACTCCTATACATATTTCCATATAGCCAAAACCACCACAACAACAATGCATATGATCATTAGTTTTCTTAAACGCTTTCTTTCTTGTTTAAATATTTTGACTTTTTTCAACAAACCCCATATCACCCTCTTTTCTTGAGCGGGCATTTCATCATCATACCATCGTAAATAATCGCATCCACCTCTTGCCACAAAATTATAAAAAAATTAAACTAAAATAGTTGTGTGTTATCTTTAAAAAATTATCTTTACAATATTGAATAGAAGTGATAATAGATAGATGGCTTACCTTTGAATTTTTGCAACAAAGAAACCTCCGTCCAGTGTTAAGTTGTGTCCATGAAGTCTTCATTTTAGCATTGACCCCACATCAACAAAGTACAGATGCAAATGAAGAAGATGAATTCGACATTGATGAGGAGCTTTAATGGCCAAATTTTGAAGAGAAATAAAAGAAGAGACGAGAAGAACAGAACTTTAGTGGAAGAAAATTAAAGAAAAACAAAAGAAGAGGAGAATTTTTTTAGCTTCAATGGCAGAAAATTGAAGAAGAAGAAGAAGAAGACGAATACAGAAGGGGGGTTAAAATTAGGGCTAAATATATGAATAAGAAGAGATATTACCGTTAGTTTTTCCATATTAGCAAAACAAATGAGTTATCATGCGCTACTTATACGTGAAGCTCACTCAGAGTGCCAAGTCAGCAGGGGGTGTTTAATTGGCACACTTTTTAGTGAATTCAGGGTTCAATAGGAACAAGGAAATGTTGAGGTGCCTGTAAGGAATAATCGGGCAACTTAAAGGGGCCGCTTATGTATTCCGCCATATATATATATATCCCACGACTAGGTATCATAGTATAGAAGCCACTACTAAAAATACAGAGTACAAGAGGTAGTATAAAAATGGAATATACAATTATCTTTCCTCCTTTTCATGTCTTATTTATCTTGCTTCCTCTTATTATACTTCTTCCGCGTTCTTGCTAAGAGGGTCGCCTATTACTAACCGTTCTAGGCTACGGGGATTGGTCCACCTACAGGGGATTGTAGGTGTCATCATGAGCTGAGAAATTAGGTCATGACAGCAATATGCAACAAGGTGAGTCTTAACTCCAATTTAAACCATTACCTACCTCGAGTGAAGATATAACACTCGCAAGGTAGTCCACTATTACCTTGCCCTTTCTTAACTCTCCAAAATGTACAAGGTCTAGAAATAACAAAAATACAAGAGTAATTAGCCAATTACCCTTTATTTCAGGCATTGGGAATTAAATCCAACCATTTTACTCATTACACAAGGTTTCTAGCATTGCCCAAGGGATTAATAAGTCATAAATCAGCCCCATTGCATTCATAGAATCAATATTCAAGATTTCTAACCAAGTTCATATCTTTTCCACCATTTTTAAGCCTAAAGGTTTAACCTTAATGGAACCCAAGGTTCCCCACTAGCCTTAAACCTTTTAAGAACTGATTATTTTGTGTTAGAACTCATAAAAACACAACTTAAGATCAATTATAGGTGATTTTACCCCTACCTATACGGTTCTTCCCCGAGTTCATACTTCTAAGGCTTAATTGCAAGAAATCCACCAATAATTCCCCCCCTCAAGGTCTAAGGAAGATAATTAACTAATAAATTATGAGTTCTATGGATTACTTACCTCAAACAATAGAGTTTGCCCAGTTTTCTCAAGAAAACCATTTTTAAGAGCTCTAGAACAAAGTTGAGTTATAGGGAAATAACTCAAAAAATTGCAGGTCGCACAGGTATACTGCCGCATAATCTCATCTTGACGGATAGCTCTCCATCGCGATGAATTATCACAATAAGGATCGTCTCATCATGATGGACCGCCGTGATGAGGCGTCCTCTTATCGCAGTGAAGGACGATTTATAGAACATCACCATATCGCTCCCGGACCCTCATTTCACAACACACATTATTTCATAGACACCACAAATTATTTCCAACGCGGCAACAATGATATTCAGAGTTTTATGACTCTTATTCTCATCCTAAAACTTCCTATGGGATCCTACGACAGTTAGCTATACAAAAATGGATACCACACGATCTGGCCAACCTCTAATCGCCTATTTACATACACATCTATTCTATATTTATATGAGCAAGATAAACATGTAACCGAAGTTGCTACTCCCGTTTCAACCAAGGAAGGCGATCTAGGTATATTTCTATCCTAGCAGCAAATCTACTCTTTACGTTACAAAAGAGAGATCTTGCTCCTTATATTCTTCGTTCTATCTTATCGATTCATCTTTAGGTTTCACAACAAGATTATAAGTTTATTTCAATGGCGGCAAAGCATTAAAATACTACGCAAAGGAATATAAGAACAACTATTGATGATAAACAAACTACTAAATTCAATCTTTAAATATCATTCATGTGTTTAGCCGTAACCCCAGAACAATGGTTCTTAGCCACTCATACTAATGACGAATACAAAAAGCAATGTTTTCATCCAAAGTATTGACTAAAGAAAGTAAGAAGAAAGGAAACTTAATGATAAATTCTATCCTCTGTTTGATGCTCAAAATATGATGGAACAACCCTACTGAAAACATACAAGGATTGTATTTATAGTTTTTGTAAATAACCACTTTTACTTGTTAGACTCGGTGTAGAAGTAAGCTAGAAAAAAAATTGGATGGGGCATGGCGGGATGCGCCACTCAGTAAACTAGACCCATCCGTCTGTAGTTTTTGGGGTAGGGAGGCGAGCTAGCCACCACGCCTCGGTCCAGAACTTTGTCTTTTTCTCTCTTTTTTCTTCATGGAACTTTGTTAATTCCTTTCCAACACTTTGTGCCTCTATTTATGCTCCCAAAGGTTGATTTCCCCATCATTCATCCTGCAAACATCTAATTATGTGTCTTAGTACATTATCAATAAATATCAATCAAGACACGCTTACTATAGTGAATATTGTTCTCAAACTAAGGGGAAATATGGGTAATATACGACAAACAGGCATATAAATATGTACAGGATCACCACCCTACACTTATACCTTTGTTCGTCCTCTAACAACTCATTATATGTCTTTGTACATTTTCACCAAAGAAACACCTAGAGAACCTATCAACTCACACAGTGTAACTACACAATTCAATCATCTCTTGGGATTCACTTATCATGCATCTACACAACTTTTGAGCACCAAGATACTTCATTCGAGACCACACACTCTCTATAACCGACTCTTTACGATAATACAAGGCCAACATTGATCATATATAAACAATGCAATCCATAATAATACCAAGCATTTACCATAACTGCTCTCACTATTTAAGAAATGCTCTCTTTTTCACATAATCATTCAATTTCAATAGGGCACATAGACATGAAAGTGCTCACTCTCTCAAAGAACGTTTCAAATATATCAAACATGCCATAGACTTGCCCTTAGTGTAACGTGAAATTAACAAGGCATTCCATTTATGAGATCAAAAGGACTTTCATAGGTTGTAATGTCGGCTTAGGGACGGGTAGGATACATTTGGCAAATAGTGACTCTACTTCGTATGCACTTTTAAGACACTACTTTTTAATTTTCTTTTCCTTATATCTCCTTACTTTCCTTTTATGCTCACACCTCTCTCCTTTACCCCATTTTCTCTTAGTTTTCCGCTCGCTCTTTACATTGACTTGTTGCTAGCAATGCTTTATTTTTATTCTTCTTTATCCTTTATTTTGAACCATAATTACTAACAACAAGCAACACAATTATTTTACTCGGTCACCCTTTTGTAACCTTTTGTTCGCACCACACCAACCTTCCACTTCTTTTCATCCCTCCTTTTTTTCTCCATCACTCTTCAAATTTATACTACAAAGTATATTAGGTACTCTTTATGAATCAAATTAATATAGGATATCAAAAAAGAGGACAGACTACATATGCGGCTAATCAAAGAATTAGGCTTCAAGACTTAACGGGGATTCACTAGGGATAATGTCCATGTGGCACAAACAATAATCAAAGAAAACAAGAAAGGGCTATACAAAGAAATGTCATAATCATATATCATAATTTTTATACCAAGTTTAATTTTACATACACACAGCGCAAGTCTAGATACTAGTATATGCAACAAACACAACAAAATCTCACCACACTTGGCACCATGGTTTAAATATTGGCATACTACAGTTACAAATCCATAGATAAATACATTGAGTGATTTTTCACAATTAAGCCTATCTTTTAATTATTCAAGTCAAGTTAAAGAGCATATGTGTATCTAATGAAGTTTTTCTTTTCATGCATTTATCAAGTGCATTATCTATGATGTCTAGCTAACACCAAGGTGGAGCATATGGAATTCAAAAGGTGCGGTTTCTAAACCTACAAACCTATACCTAATTTTTCTTTAAGACGTTCATCATCCATCTATCATCGGGACAAGTCATTACCTATGACTGACATAATCCTAAAAAAAATCTAATCAGTTTAATAGGACTGTCCTCGGGAAAAGAACCAAAAAAAAATGCCAAGGAACCCATACTAAAAAGAAAAAATTATAGTCAACCAAACATTCAAAGAAAACAAAACAAACATACTAACACACACTAGTGTCATCCCCTTTCTCAAGATATAGCAAAGAAAACCAAGAAAATTCTATTTATTCTGCCCTATACTTAAACATAGCATTGTTCCCAATGCTCAAATAAGTGCAAAGGTAAAGAGTGAGAGAAATAACTCCCTAAGCCTCTAGGTGTCATCATCATCATCGTCAAGAATAAATTCACGATCATCATCCTCAGTTGTGGTATCAACACTAGCCATCAGTGCTATCCCTGTATCATGTTCCTCATCATTAGTGGCCAGAACTGTGGGCTCATCATCATCCACCACTCTCTAAAGGAAGTACCCACCTTACACATATACAAGGCAATGTTGGTGAGAGGGTCCTATCGCTCAAATCCTCCATCTCGTGCTCTATCACAAGTCGGCAACCAATCTATAACTAAAGCTCTGATAACCCAAATATTTGGACCATCTAACTATCATCGAGATCCTGATGCTCGACATTTGTCAGTGAGGGGATGTGTGAAGTGTCAAGATCTTTGGTTTTCATTACAACCACCTTTAGACTAACTAAGTACAAAGCTCTTGGGGGGAATAGATCATGAACCTTTTCTTCAATATTATCATTTCTTAGCAACTGGGTCAGCAAACTCCCATAACAGAACCTCCATAGCAAGTTGTTCCTCAACTACATCATATTATGCCACAGGATTGAAGCAACAATTATTGTCAAACCCTTCATGAGCATGTATACCAAGACCACCCTATCCTTTGTGACCTCTGAAGTGTGTTTACCTGGGAAGAGGGTACTGTAAAAAAACATTAACCATACTCGAGCCATGATGTTGAAGTGTGTATATTACAGGTGCAACGACCCTTCTCATCATTATGGTTGAGCTATTCTTGCAAGGAAATGGGTTAGAAAACTTCTGAGTTAGTGAGTTGAAAATTTTAGGCTACGCTAGTCTTGGATAAAATCTGAGCAAGATAAAGTCTTGGGCTATTCGAGAAAGGACTGGGTGAAATATCTAAGTTTGAGCTAACTTTTCTATTAGCTAAGATGTTAAGGAGTCCATAGGACTTTTCATAAATGAATTTGGGTGAGTAGAACTTTTGATATCGAACTTGACGTAAAAGGATTAGTCTGGAATGCCAAGGTTTGAAGGTGTGTTATGAAATGGACAAAACTGATAGGATTCCCGAGTTTCTATCTTATGGAAGCTTCTATAGAGGGTGACACGCTACTACGATGATGCCGCTATAGTAGGAGGCAAGGGAGGTCAACCCCGCTATAGCGGGCGATTTCTACTATGGTGGTACCGCTATAGCGGGATTGGGATGCTACAGCAGGATAAGTCAGTTTAAATGCAAAAACATCCCCAAAAATATTCATTCTTTATCAAGAATGTTTTGGGGAAGGGTAGAGGCGATTTAGGGCATTTCCTATTGATTTTCCACCAATATTCTTTGTAAAGGTAAGTAATTTGTTCCCCTAATCTAGTAACTTGATTTCTATATCTTAGAATCGATAGTTACAGGCCTTAGGGAGGGTTTAGCTTGACCTAAGATGAAAAATCTGGTGTAATAAGGTTGTTGGGTGTAGAAACCGTGGGTTTTATTTATAAATTATTTATTCATGATTTTATTACCGTAATTCGCTAGGTGTAGAAACCTTGGGTTTTATTCTAGGTGAATTATTGGTGGAAAGGCCCTACGTTGGGTAGAATAGTCATGAGTTTGTCTTGGGGTTTGGGATTAAGATGTAGTTCGAAAAAATATTTAGGCCATTTGGGGTTGATTTTGTGTTATGTTATTATTTTTAGTCAAAAATCAAGCTAGACTTCAAGAAATGGAAAACGCCAGTCCAGTAGAGCATTCAGGCTTGATTTGAGGTAGGTTATGGTTGAATTATTTTCTAAATTATGTTATGTGTGCATGTTAACTATTTCTTTAGTATTGCCTGTACATTACGTGTTCTAGGGAATAAGGTAAGGAATGTTAATAATATCGAGTTGTCAATCTCATGCAATGAACTTGTCTTAAATACTTATTGGTTTTACAAGTGTGGGTTGTTTTCATTATGGTTGTGATTGTTGTGATATCCGTGACTTTTGGTTAACTCAGGTACCACACCTGGTCATTAGTTGGCTCGGGTACCATGCCTGGTATGGGATATCTATTGGTTGGATCGGGTACAACACCTGGTATAGTTTCTATTATGGTTGGCTCGAGTACGATGCCTGGTACATGCTTGGTTGTGATTCTGTGTGTTTGTTCCATGAGTGAACTAGGTTTATTTCTTGTGATGTAGTTATTATATATTGGTCCATGATTGGTCGAATTATTGTGTTTAATTCTGGGGTGGTTCTTTTGTAAATCGGTATTGCATGTTAAACACTGTAGATAATGTCTTAGGGATCCTTGGATGGTCTAAGTTACTTGAAAGGTGTGTGGAATCACATATATTGTTGTTGTTGTGATTTTGGACATGTCTCATATGGTTGTAAGTCAGGTTGATGACTAAGAGTCTTGTTTATATTCCCGGACTTGGTTTATTCATGTTTTGTCCTGTTTTACTAAGTTATAATTATGTGCTCATATTTCGTATATTTGGAGTTGGCCGATAATCCTATCAGTACACTATCGTTTTTATGTACTGATACTACACTTGCTCTTCTTTTGTTGAGTACAGCTTATACCGGTGGCTGCTATGCGATCTCAGTTGTGATACGGACATTTCCTGAATCTAAGGGTGAGCTGCTTTTTCTGGGCTACCATGGATTCATCTACTCTTTCTAGTTAATTGTTCGTACTTAGATTCCTTTTGTTTGGGGTTGCATCCCCGTATTCTAGACTATGTTAGATGTTTTGGTACTCGACTTTCAGATCCTAGGGGGATTAATTATGCAAGTTTTTATGTTAATCATTTTAGATTTGAATCATAGCTTCAATTAATGCAAACTGCTTTTTAGCGGCTTAGTTGTTCAAGTGTGGGCTTTGGTATTTGGTTCTCCCACCGGGTGTTTAGGTTGGGTGCCACTCGCGGCAATTTAGGTCATGACAGTAGAGTAGCCTGACATGTAGTATCCTTGCTTCTCTCCTAATGGGAAGCTAAATGGTCCTCACATAGAGTGTGGTAGTTGTCTCGATATGGTTGAGCCTATTTCATCTGAAGGTACGTCGCAGGATCCACAGGTGGTGTCTGGAGGAATTCATTCAATGCACAAGTAGTCAACCTGATAGTTTGTCCTTGCACTTTGACCCTTTGTCTCTTGCACTCAGCAGTATCCTAGTTGGCATAAAATTCACGATCCATGGTGATATTGCAATAACCTTAGTCTGTGAATATGTAAGGGAAACCTACTGTGTACACCATCTCATGAATACTAGCGAATTTTGATTGCAATGAGCTTCATAAAACTATTCGTCGAGGTGAAATTTAGCTTTGTTCTGTATTTTAGACCAGTCTTCACTATGTAGTTCAACCGCACGAAGGCCAAATTTTTGGGCTGGGGCCCTCGGAACTGATTGAGCGGCTAACCTGGATGCCTCCATTTTTCGAGTTTTCTTGGTTTCGGTGTTCTCTGTGGCATCTTTGTTACCTTGTGGTGCCATTGTACCTACAAGTACACAATATAACAAAAATCAGGCCATACATCAAACAAAGCTAGCAAAATTAGTTTTAAAGGAGTCGAGATGACCCATGCTTAATTTTCTAGCGTGGTGTCCATAGTCATCAGAATAGGGTACTCAGACTTCTCCAATTCATGCATAACCGCGACTATGACACCACATTCTACCTCAAGCAATACTATTCCTTCACAATTTGACCAAGTTTTCACCCCCAATAGTTAAACATCATTTTTCAACATACAATTTAGAGCCAAGCTTTTTCAAAATTTTACCTAATTTAACCAAATCACTTCCCCAACTAGTCAATTTCCATCACAATTTCCCCCACCCAACACTTATGCTTCCAACTAATCATAAACCCACAAAGTAGCACAAAAATTCGAAATTATACTAGTGTAAGCATACTACAATTTTTTCTTTAACTTAAGGAGATTTTGGAGCTCCCTAGTTCAACCATGGTGAAAAACCTTTTGGTTTCCCAACAATGGTGAGAACTTGGGAACGAGGGAGCATAAGATAATTCAAACAAAAGTAGGGTAAGGAAAAATACTATAATAGAATATAACCCACTTACCTTGTTGAGAGAGAAAACCTTGAAATCAAGAATTTTGAGCAACAGTGGAGGGGAAGGGGAAAATGACGAGTTGAGAGAGAAAAAGGGGGGCGCAAGCGTGTTTGCTCCTTAGTTTTAGGGGAAATAGATGAAAAACTAATGGGGGGAGTTTAAAAGGAGTAGGGTATATTTTTTAAGGGTCCTCAGGTCGGGTAACCCTTGGACCCAAAAGTTTTTTGCTGGTATCACATGTGGCACGATGTGCCAATGACGGCCAATGGTAGTTTGGGCCATGGCGCATTGCGCCTCTTAGAATGCCAGCAAAACTTGACAGCAGCTTGGCCCTTGGTGTGATGCACTCGTTAGTTCTCCAAATGTCAAATTTTCTAGGCTAGTCATTTCTCCTCTAGGGCAATGTACCACTTTTTGCGCCACTACTGGACGACTGCAGTTTGGGCTATGGCACGGCATGCCTCTCAGTTCATCAATCACGGTGGATGATAGTTTGGACTGTGGAATGATGCACTCTAGCTCGTAGTCTAGAATTTTTCAGCATTTTTCCCATATTTTGCGTGCTAACTCTTTCCATTCTCTTTAATTACCTACATAACAACAAAAATTTGTTCGAAAAGGTGAGTAGCTTCCCACCAAGCCCCTTAGTTTTGGTAATGGTACGACACCTATTTTTGTACTTTAGTTATTTTGTCCTACAATATTACATTACAACCACGTGTTGCCTCCCATGCAACACTTGAGTTAATATCACGGCACAACGCACCTTAAAATTTACTCATCCAAAAGGGAAATTGAGGTTTTTTCCCTGTCCACATGTTCAACCCAATAATGATTCACTCTTTGGTTGTTCACCAAAAATATGGCAGTCTTGTCAGCAGTCCATAGTTCAACTGCGCCATGGGGAGTCATCTTCACCACCTCGAATGGACCAGACAATTTAGACTTAAGTTTTCTGGGGAATAACTTCAGTCAAAAATTTAACAGGAGCACCCACTAGCCTGGTTCAAACGAGCGAGAGAGGATATTCTTGTCGTACCATCTTTTCATCTTCTCCTTATAGAGTTTAGCATTCTCATATGCATGCAACCTTAATTCATCAAGCTCACTAAATTGGACATTTGCTTTTGTCCCGCTAACTCTGCATCAAGATTGAGCTTTTTGATAGCCCAATTCCGCTAACTCTACATCAAGATTGAGCTTTTTGATGCTCCATTTCAATTGGCAGGTGACACGCCTTCCCATAATGATACTAGCATGGATAGCATGGTTGCACGAGCATGGATGGTATAGATGACACGTACGATGTTCATGCAAAGGAAAGCATACAATGTGTGGGTGGTCCATTAAAGTGAGGTGGAAGGAGGAATTCAAGAATTCCCAAAAGAAGGCAACCAAACAAGGCCCTTACTTTATTAAGGGCAAAACTGTAATAGCTAGTGTCTTCTTATTCCCTAGTATAAGTAGTAGCTTTTCTTCATTTTGGAAGACTAGTTTTTGCATATTGAAGATTGATACTCTAAACTTGTAGTTGCTAGTGTAAGGCTTAGTGTAATTCCCTTAAGGAATTAGTGAGTGATTAGGGTGACTCTCTTGATTGTTAGTTTAACTTCTTTACTTAATTAATCGAAGGTCTCCCACTTGTGGATTTCATTTAGGTTTCCTTGATTAGTTGAGTTGAATTAGTATCTAGTTGTTGGAATCAATTGGGAGGTGAGGGTTTTAGCCCCTTGTTGCCCATAATTTCAATTCCTAGTTATTAATTCTCATATCTTTTCCTTCGTTTCTTCTTGTTTGTTGTATTTCCGTTATCATTTGGTATCAGAGCTTGATTTAGATTTGTTTCCACAAATCTAAGTCTTGGGAATTTGATATCTTCAAAATCCAAAAAAAAAAAAAAACTGATTTTTTTTGTTTTGATTTGTTGTTTTTGACACTAGATCTTCATTCCCTAGTATTTTTTGAGTCTAGATTTCAAATTTCGTGCGATTTGGAGTTGTAGAAGTGAAGTTGCCATTAAAGGGTTTTGAGCTTTTGAAGCTTTACAAACTTTGAAAGTGGGTCTATTGATTGAGGAGGAATTGGATCTTAAAAACCATTGGGGTTTGTTCCTTACGTTAAGGGGAAGCTAATCCTAAAATTTGAGCCAATTCCGAGCTCATTTGAAGGTGTTGGTGTTTAGTGTGTGTTCTTGGTGTTCTAGGTGTTTTTGATATTCATCAAGAACATCTTGAAGAAGAAGAAGCCAAAAGGTACATTTGATCCAACTTTTTCCAAGTCAAAGTGGTCAAAAATGTTTGTTGGGTCCACAAGTGGAATTTAAAAAAAAAAAAAAAAAATCCACGTGGACCTGCCACGTCAGCAGCCACATCAGCGCGTGTTGCCCAATTTCAGAGAGCAAAAATCTGCAGGTTCTATACTTAGTTTTTTTTAGGGGTCTCAAATTTTGGAACCCCAAAATTTTTCTAAGTGTTGGAACTTTTAAGACTCCAAAATTTTTCTAAGTGTTGGAACCTCAAACTTCTTCTTCTACACTCATTTTTCTTTGATTTCTCAACTATTTAACATCTAATTAACATCTTTAATTACTTGTTAACTAGTTTTAAAATATCAAATCATCTCTTTGATTCTCCAAATTAAGCAACAACAAGTAGTTTCTCCTACTTTTGTTACTTAATTCTTGAGTCCAAATTCTTTCGTGCTTCTTCCTCCTTCTTTTCTTGTTTTGTTTCGTTGATTAATTTTTTTATTCAAGTCCGTTTAAAGTTTTTCAAGTCATCCTTCTTTCAAGAGTCACAAGAATCTACTCCTCCACAAAGGATAGGTGACCTTGAGTTGATTGAGTGGAGCTAGTTCAGTACCAATTTTGAGACGACGCCATAGAAGATGAGTTGAGAGTTTACATACGAGTGATGTGAGGCTTTTTTTCTACTAATATTGTTTGTTGAGTTTTTGTAGGTACAATGTCTAATCATTTTCCTTATAACCATGGAGGAAGGATCTTGGTGAACAACATGGGGACGAATTTCAATGTGTCAAGGAGGGTGACCAATATGAATGAAAGGGTGGTTGAAACAAATGGGAGGTTTGGAGGTATAGAGGAAAGGGTAAAAAGGATGGATAGTATGAATGAAAGGAGGTTCCTTATGACAAGTCAAAGTGAAGAAACAAGAAGGACCTCGGGTCAAGAATTCAACCTATACTACCCCCAACCAAATTGGAACCAAACCTACCCTCAAACTACATTCCGAATGAACCCAAGCTATGATAGGCAAGTCACCCCACATCCAAATACACAACCATATCATCCACCACAAAGGAGTCCTTTTGTGGAAAACCAAGATAGAAGCCAAGCACCTCCACAAAATATATCACATGCATCCTTGCATGTACCTTATGTTCCAACCCAACAACACTACCCACAAGTACCCTACCAAGATATCTATTATCAAAACCCTCTTTATGATGAAATGTGTGAAGAGGTTAGCCCGAATGAATGGTGGGAAAGACCCGAAGGCTTTGGTATGAACCAAGGCATCATGAGATGTCAAGGAAAATGGGATAGTGGAGATAGGTATAGGAATGAAGGAGGAAGGTGTGAAGATCGAAGTGATCGATATGGTGGTCAAGGTGTTCCAAATCATGGGATGGGTGACAACATGGCGAGTCTTCCAATGTTCCAAGATGGTAGTCAAGCTATTCAAGCTAACTACAGCACAAAAGGGGAAGACCAAGCCTATGGAGGTAATCATGATATACCTCAATCTTCTTCTCCTTCTATCATTCGATGTTATAAGTGTCAAGGTGAAGGACATATTGCTAGAAATTGTCCACAAAAGAGGTCAAATGTTATCTTGTGTGATGAACCTTGTGCTAAAACTGTGATAAAGTATGAGGTTGGGAATGGTTGTGATGAACCTAAGGTTAGGCATGATGAAGCAACCTCAAATGTTGTTGATGAGAAATTGGAGAAGGATTTGAACTCTTCTTGTGATCTAAAGAGAATCATGGGGGATCTTTCTAAAGAGGAACTTGATCAAAGTGTGAACCTATTTCATGCAAGGTTCAAGATGATGAATTGGGTCTGTTCCTTGGTCATTGATGGTAGGAGTAGTACTAATGTTGTGAGTTGCACTATGGTTGATAGAATGAAGCTTCCTACACAAAGACACCCCAAGCCATACACACTTCAATGGCTCATTGAGAATTATGAAGTAGAGGTAACCAAATAAGTGGTCGTGAATTTTAGCATTGGCAAGTATCGAGATGAGGTGTTATGTGATGTTTTGCCCATTCAATCTTGTCATATGTTGTTTGGTAGACCTTGGCTAGCCGGTAGGGATGTTCGATATCAAGTGGAGTCCAATAAATACTCATATGTATTTGGAGGACGAAGGCACATTCGTGTACCTTTAACACCCTATCAAGTGAGTGAGGACTACAAGATAATGAGGGAGCTTCAGAAAGTACTTAAGAGAGAGGAACTTGAAAAGGAGAAAAAAGAATTGGCTCAAGAAGGAAAGTTGTATGAGATTGATGAGCCAAGAAGTGACTTAAAAGAGGTGCACAAGGAGCACTTAATTTTGGGACTTGCCAATACCAATCCCCTGTTACCTACTAACCATGGTGCTAGCATTTTGCCTAGTACCATCCCTTTTCTTTTGCATGTTCATGGACAAATATTTCTAAAGGAGGATCCGAACAAAGTCCCTCATGAACAAAGGGTTGAAGGCCTAATAATAGAGCTACCTAGAAAGTCAACTCTTAAGAAGAAACGCAAAGACCAAGTCTATGGGTCCAAAATGATGCAGTGGAGGGAAAGCTTTGGGAAACCAAGTGTAGTGCACAAGAATGCAGACTCAAAAGCCCGTCTTAAAGTATGTACCCTTTCCCTCTTATTCCAAGCAATCCTTGGAGTCATGATGACACTTTTCCTATGGTAGGTAGGTTTTGGAAATTGTATGACCTCATACCCTACCATGAGAGTGATGATATAGCTCCAATGTATTCATGGTTGGTTTTGGATATGCTTAAGTTATGTGTGTTTCATGTTTTGAATGCCAACCATAGTTATTGTTTGGGAAAGAATCCATGGTGCATTCATGATGCCCGATTTATGTATTTTACTCCTTGTCACACTTATGTGGTTAGACAAGTTGAGGTGTTAGGATGGATTCTTAAAAGCATGACTCCATTTGTTTATCCATTCTTTGTGGGAGTTTGTTTGAGGAATAATAATGAAGTGTACTTGAAATGCTTAATCTCTTTCTCTTATGTTCCAAATTGTGAATGCCATCTTGTTAACATTCTTTTCTTAAAGTGTGTATTTGCAATTGAGAACCCTCGAGTGGATGCTAAGTTGCTTATTTATTTTTGGGAGAGTCCATGGATATTGAAAGCTCCTTTTCACCTTCATAGGGTTGGACAAGTTGAAGTTTCAAATGGAACTTTTGGAAGCATGTTTGGTTCTATGATAGGAGGGACCCCAACTCCTTGGGAGTATTATTTGGCATGGAGTGATTTGCCTCCTAATAAATCCCTCGACTATTCTAGTAGCATGGCTTTGTTGGTGCACTTTCTTCCTTTGGAAAGTTGTCTTATAGAGAGGATTGTTTTGTGCTTAAAATGTCTCTTCTTATCTATCAGTGTCCTTATCTTCTGGCATGCCCTAGATGAGAATAGTGAGCTTAACACCTTTCTCTACTACCTTTTTGCTTATGATGATACCCGTAGTGGTGTGAGATTTATTTTGTATGGAGGTAAAGATATGTGGGTCTTTTACTTTTTTGACCCGAATGAACCCTTATGGGTGATTGAACCACTTTTGGTGTGGCCTACTTGTGAGATAATGAAACAATTGTGTCTTATGGCTCCAAAGTTAGATATGATACTTGATGCCACAAAGACCTTTGTGTTTGCCTTGTCTCTTGATGTTTATCATAACCAAAACCTTTGCACCTTGTATGATGAGTTGCTTTTATTGGAAGAAAGGATATTTGGTTATATCTCAAATTTGTGCCTCTTTGGCATGGTGATATTGTTGCTAACCCTTGTACTAACCCTCATGCTTTGAGGATGTTTTGGTTGTTGTCCTTCTCATGTGTCTTTAAGGTTTGGATTCGAGGACGAATCATTTTCAAGAAGGGGAGGATGATACTAGCATGGATAGCATGGTTGACACGAGCATGGATGGTATAGATGACACGTACGATATTCATGCAAAGGAAAACATACAATGTGTGGGTGGTCCATTAAAGTGAGGTGGAAGGAGGAATTCAAGAATTCCCAAAAGAAGGCAACCAAACAAGGCCCTTACTTCATTAAGGGCAAAACTGTAATAGCTAGTGTCTTCTTATTCCCTAGTATAAGTAGTAACTTTTCTTCATTTTGGAAGACTAGTTTTTGGATATTGAAGATTGATACTTTAAAACTTGTAGTTGCTAGTGTAAGGCTTAGTGTAATTCCCTTAAGGAATTAGTGAGTGATTAGGGTGACTCTCTTAATTGTTAGTTTAACTTCTTTACTTAATTAATCGAAGGTCTCCCATTTGTGGATTTCATTTAGGTTTCCTTGATTAGTTGAGTTGAATTAGTATCTAGTTGTTGGAATCAATTGGGAGGTGAGGGTTTTAGCCCCTTGTTGCCCATAATTTTAATTCCTAGTTATTAATTCTCATATCTTTTCCTTCGTTTCTTCTTGTTTGTTGTATTTCCGTTATCACATAAACTATCCAATAAGTAGAGGTTTCGATGGGCATTTTTATGCAGTGGAATACGCCTACAATGCATCATCTAGCTTTTCTGCCCAATCCTTTCGCTTTTCATTCACCATTTTCTGGAGAATCTATTTTACCTCTCAATTCGACACCTTCACTTGACCGCTAGTTTGAGGATGATACGAAGTATCCACTTTATGTCTTACTTTATACTTAGCAAATAGATTGTGAAACCAATTGCTGGTGAAGTGCATTCCACCATCACTGATAATCTCCTGTGGAGTACCAAATCATGTGAAGATGTTCTTCTTTACAAATTTTACCACTACTTTTGAATCATTGGTTGGAGATCAATGGCCTCTACCCATTTTGACACATAATCCACCGCAAAAAGAATGCACTTATTTCCAAAAGATGATGGAAATGGTCCCATAAATTTAATTGCCCGTACGTCAAAGATCTCTACCTAAAGAATGTTCTTCAAAGACATCTCATGCCTACTAGAAATTTATCTCATTATTTGACAGAGATCATACCCTTTCACAAATGCCACTGTATCCTTGAACAAAGTAGGCCAAAAGAATCCTGATTGCAATACCTTTTAAGTTGTGCATTATCCTCCATGATGTCCACCATAAGGTGAAGAATGATAACTCTTAAGGACCTCTTTCACTTAGTTATTCGGAATGTATATCTGAATCACTTTATCTAGACCTTATTTAAACAAATAGGCTTATCCCATATATAAAAACAGGAGTCATGGTAGAGCTTTTTCTTCTGTTGTGTCTTTGCTTCTGCGGTTATACCCTACTTACCAAAAGATTCACAATATATGCATACCACGGCAGCTCAGCAACACTTAAAGTAAGGAGTTGTTGGTCAGGGAACTTCACTCTAATATGCCCGCAATCAGTCATATGAGACCAATCTTCAAGTCTGGACAAGTGATCTTCCACTTGGCTCTTCATCCCCTTTCTATCTTTAATCTTTAGGTCGAACTCTTGTAGCAACAAAATCTACTAAATAAACCTTGTTTTTGCATCCTTTTTGTTAAACAGATAATGGATAGCACCATGATCCATATGCACAATCACTTTGGCTCCCATAAGATAGGATCAAAAAATTTCAAAAGCATAAACCAGGGCTAGCATCTCTTTTTATATGGCCGTATAATTTACTTGTGCAGCATCGAGCGTCTTGATAGCGTAGTAGTTGGAATGAAATACCTTCTCTATTTTCTGACACAAAATGGCCCAAACTGCAACATCACTAGCATGACAAATTAACTTGAATGGTAACTCCCAATTAGGTGCAACAAGGATAGGAGCTCCAGTCAGGCGCTTCTTCAATTATTCAAAAGCTTTCAAACACTCATCACAGAATTCAAATTTGACTTCTTTCCCTAGCAATTTGCAAATGGATCTCGATATTTTGGAAAAGTCTTTGATAAAGAACCTGTATAAACCTGCATTCCCAAGAAAACTACATATACCCCTCACGGAGACAGGAGGTGGCAGCTTTTCAATAACTTTTATTTTTGCTCAATCTACTTCCAACCCCTCTTTTGACACCTTATGACCAAGGACAATGCCTTCTTTAACTAAAAAGTTACACTTCTCCCAGTTCAGATGCAAATTTGTTTCCTCACACCTCGTTAGTACCTTGTAAAAATTCTACAAATATGCTTCAAATGAGTTACCAAACACAAAACAAAATCATCTATAAACACCTCTACAATCTCCTCTACCATATCGGAGAAAATAGCCATCATGCATCTCTTAAAAGTAGCAGGTGCATTGCATAATCTGAATGGCATGCACTTGAAAGCATATGTGCCATAGGGATAAGTAAGCATCATTTTCTCTTGATCCTCCGATGTGATGGCGACTTGATTGTAGCCGGAATACCCATCTAAGAAGTAGAAGTACTCTTGGCCAGCCAATCTGTCCAACGTTTGATCAATAAATAGGATAGGATAGTGGTCTTTGTGGGTGGCTTCATTCAACTTTCTGTATTCCACACAAATTCCCCACCCAATGATTGTGCGCGTAGGGATCAGTTTATTCTTCTCATTAGTGACAACAGTCATTCTCCATTTCGTGGGAACACATTGAACCAGAATGACCCATTTGCTATTTGAAATCAGATAAACAATGCCTTAATTAAGACACTTGATCGCCTCTTTTCTCACCACATCCTTACTAATTAGGTTTAACCTCCTTTGATGCTGCGCCATTGGCTTACACCCTTCTTCCATATAGATTTTATGCATACAAAAAGTTGGTTGATACCATGAATGTCTGATAGCAGCCAACATAAATCTCGCTTGTGCCTCTTCAATATAGCTATAACCTCCTTTACTTGTGCATCATTCAACCCGACATCAAGAATGACCGGTATGGTATCATTTTCTCCCAAGTAAGCATACTTGAGGTGAGATGAGAGAGGTTTTAATTCTAACTTCATAGCTTCTTTAATATATGGCTTGGGAGGAGGCATGAGAGGCCTATTGTGAGGCTCAAACTCACCCTTTTGGATGAACACACTTACCATATCTAAATACTGAATCATCTCTTGAGCAGCTACATCCCCGAATATTCTCGATTAATAATAACTCTATTTAGTGGGTCTTTAGACAACGTGAGAGGTAACTCATACTCAATCTCCACAACAGTGATAGCAGATAACTCTTCATATAGAGCAGGTAGTGTCATTATGTTATATATATTAAAGACCTCTACCTTATCGAGTGCCTCATCATGAGCTGCCCATCTGCTACATCAATCAATGCTCACCCAGTGGAAAAAAATGAATGGCCCCAAATAAATGGGACTTACACGTCTGGCTCAAAATAAAGGATGACAAAATCCACCAAAAGAATTAGGGACCCCACCTGTACCAAGACATCTTTAATAACCCACTCAGGTCTTGCCAAAGATCTATCCACTAGCTGAAGGACAATAGTGGTAGGACGAGGGCTTCCCAATCTAATATTATTTATGATAGAAGATGACTTCAAATTTATACTTGCACCAAGATCACATAAAGATCGCATGATGACCTTCTACCCAATAGTTAATCTCAATAGTGAAACTACCCAGATCTTTCAATTTAGTTGGCAGTTATTTTGAATTCTTGAAGTGCACACCTCAGTGAGTGTAACTATAGCATATTTGATCAATCGATTCTTATTTGCCACAATATCCTTTATGTACTTGGCATACTTAGGGATCCCTTGTAGAATATCAATAAGTGGAAGATTAATGTGCACTTGTTTCAATAGATCAAGAAATTTTTAAACCATGCCTCCTCCTTATGTTTCATCTATTTTTGTGGGAAAGGAGGTGGAGGTTTCACAACAAGCTCTGCTTCTTTAACCTCTGTCTTTGCCTTAGGCCTCACTTGCTCAGGTTTAGCTTCTACTGCCTTGGGAACTGCCTTTTTTAGTATAAGCTCCTCTAGCTCTCTTCCACTATGAGTAGAGACTGCATTAACCTACTAAGGATTTGGGTCAGTATCACTCAGGAGACCTCTTTGAGGCCTTGTATTCTACACACTAGATATCAGACCTATTTGCTTCTCCAGATTATGAATTTCAGGTTGTTGATTTCCCTAGCTTTCCATGATTTTTTTCAGCATCTCTTCTATGTTGCTAGCCGGGGTAGTGGTTTGATTATTATGAGCAAACTGTTGATTCTTCCCTTGATTTTTATATTGATTCTTCCCTTGATTGCTCCTATAAGACAAGTTGGAGTTGTTTATCATGTTAGAATTGTAGGTGTTTCCAAAGTTTTGATTTCCACCTCTCTGCGCATACCCTACAAAGTTCACTAAATCTGGATTAGCCCCATGGTCTTCTGACAAATGATCACCTTCACAAGTCTCACACCATTGATATACAGGTTGTACTGCATTCACTTGTGATTGAGCTACCGTAAGAGACAACTTGTTCAACACCGTGCCCATATTGTTCACCTGATTAGACATAGACTCCACCTTAGCAAATAAAGTTGAGTGGTTGTCTATCTCTAACAATCCGTAAACCTTCTTAGTTACAGTTCTGTTAGTGCCTCTATTCCACTCAGGATTTATCTATGCAATCCATCATAAGACGGTGTACAACTAATCATATGTCTTCGCGAGTGCTTGCCCATCTACTGCACAGTCTAATAATATTTTTTAGTGAGAGTAAAGTCTCTCAATGAATGTGTATACTAGCACCTCATTAGTTTGTTGGTGATGAGGACAATCTCTTAGGAGGGATTTGAATCTTTCCCATACTTGGTATAAGTTCACTCTATCTTTATGTTTGAAACTCAGTATTATGCTTCTCAACTTAGCCGTCTTTCCAGATGGAAATAATTGCATCAGAAACTTCCTACCAAGGTCATTCCATAAAGTGATGTAGCTAGGCGGCTCAGCTTTCAACCACCTCTTTGCTTCCCCAAGGACGAAAAACAGGAACAAAGTAATCCTCACATAATTTTCTGAGACCCCAGCCGGTATATAAGTATCATTGATTTCCAAAAAAGTTTGGATGTGCTGCTGCAGATCCTCATATGCAAGGCATATGAACTACCCACTAGAGTGTAAAAGTTACACCGTGTTCTGTTTGAGCTTGGAATGACCTTCTATTTTTGGTTTCCACATGCTCAATGTGATATTAGGCACTAGAAGGATTGCCACTTTTCTGACTGGCCTTAGTTCTACCATTTCTAGCTGAACAACTTTGAGCTGTTCAACCTACTGGATCGGATCAAGAACCACCTTCTGAACCTGCTGAATTGGATAAAGGGTTGCTTCCCTTCTTATTTGATGAAATAATTTCCCAGGTTCAGGGTGTGGTCTATTAATTCTCTATTCCATGTCAGCTTGTTGAAAATTCCAAGATTGTACCTTTAGATTCAAAATCTAAGATCAAGTTGTCAATACTTAAATAATAAAGTCGTAAAAGAAAAATTAGAAATTTGCTAATTTCTAAGTGCCGGGCAATGGTGCCTAAAACTTATTGTGACTTTCAACCACACGTAAGTGTATGTGGTCATCCAAGCAATATAGGCTAATTTATTTGGATATCATACCCAAGGGACTTGTGACTTAGTAAATATTCTAATCAATTCAATTACCACAAATTTAAACAATTGTTAAAGTACCCATGAAAAGTTTTAGAGTTTGCAGTAATCTAAGAGAAATTAAATGAAATATTAAAGCGAGTAAATATTTATTGTTGTTCTAAATTTCGAGAGAATTATATAGTTAAAGCTTTATGTTGCAATCATGAGTAGTATTGATTTCAACGACTCATTTATTTACCTAGTTGTTTTTCGAGGTTAATTATATGATTATGGTCTGGCCAACCTCTAATCACATGTTTACATGCACATCTAATTCTATAATTCTATGAGTAAGATAAACATGTAAAAGAAGTTTTTACTCTCATTTAAACCAAGCAAGGCGATCTAGGTATATTTTTATCTTAGCCGCAAATTTACTCTTTATGTTAGAAAAGAGAGATCTTGTTCCTTATATTCCTCGTTCTATATTATTGATTCATATTTCGATTTCACAACAAGATTATAAGTTTATTTCAATGGAGTCCAAGCATTAAAATACTACACACAGGAATATAAGAACAACTATTGATAATAAACAAACTACTCGATTCAATCTTTAACTATCATTTATGCATTTAGCCGTATCCCCAGAACTAGGGTTCTTATCCACTCATATAAATGACGAATAAAAAGAAATCAATGTTTTCATCCAAAGTATTGACCAAGGAAAGTAAGAAGAAAAGAAATCTAATGGGGAATTCTATCCTCCGCTTGACGCTCAAAATATGATGGAACAATACTACTAAAAACGTACAAGGGTTATAATTATAGTGTCACGACCAAACCCACCGAGCTGTGTAAAACTCAAGAAAATAACCATACACCTTCATATTTGATACATGAAAACCTTTAAAAAATCTTTTATTCAGGAAAACTCTTTTATGAAGAATACAACGAAACCATTTTACATCTTTAAACACCCCCTCAGGACCTAGTCTAAACAGGTACGAGAGCTACTACATGATTTATACATAAACATGTAAAAGAGACACTACTACCGTCATAGAAACAAAGGACAGAAGCTGCTGGAGATTGTCGTCGTCCTGCACCTATGAAACATCACCAACCTTGCAACCAGACTATACCCAAAAAGGTATAGCAAGAGTAGAATCAGTACAAACACACATACTGGTAGGCATCATCGGTCGATCCGAATCCACTCATACCATCATATAAGAGAAACTGGGGAAGCATGAAATTAACCAAGGTAGTTCCATCCTCTAACTTCCACCTTTACCAGGCTCGATCTCAACCGACCGTCTACTTATACCCCCTACCTCAACCCTTCCTAACTCTCCCACTGCCAACTCTACCACTCTAGCATTACCCCTAATACTTGTGTCTCCTCGAGTCACATTTATCACCTAGACTTCCAAATCCACTTTAACCATAGACTTCCCAAGTCATCTTAAGCTAGTCCAACCGCCTAGACCAGACTCGGACTACCATTCCGTTGTTCAAGTCAACCCCTATGACTATGCACTCAGAGACAACAACACAAACTGTCAATCTATACCTACTACCCTCACAGCACTACTCACAAGTATACATAACCCTCACGAATCCCTAGACAACTCTCCAAATGATAATACCAGCTAGACACACAGCGCCAGACTCTTAATCATTCCCCTAGCTTATCAACCAAATGTAATCCATCGTATATCCATGATCAACAATCAAGACAATAATAATATTCCATTCCACAATAACCCGGACCTACCCTGGGATCCCCCTAACAACACCTAAGTGATAAACACGCAACTCGGGCTACACCAAGACCAAACTCACAATCAAAGATAATAACCCAGCCTCTCAAGGACCATATCCAAATGTCACAGTTAAGAAACACAACCCGGTTCACTCAAGGAACTAGCATTAGAATACAACAAATCAATAAAATTAACCCTACCAGGTGTGGTACCTGAGCCAACCATTTCTAATCTTGTACCATGCGTGGTACCCGAGCCAACTATATAGTAACCTGTACCAGGCATGGTACCCAAGCCAACCGTTAGTATACCCATACTAGGCGTGGTACCCGAGCCAACCATTAGTATTCCTGTACCAGGTGTGGTACCCAAGGCAACCGAATGTCACACAAGATCTACAGTCACAACAATGAACAATCAACACTTGTAAACCAACAAGCAATAACACCTAGCTCATTTCACAAGACCGATAACAGGATCTTTAGACATTCCTAATCATTCCCTACGCATGCAACTCATATAATACTTAGACCAAAGTACACAAACATACAATGCATACAGGAATCAATAACCATTACCTACCCTTACCCCGGGTATGTAAACTTACCTTTAATCCCGTCCGAGACTAAACCCAATCCATCCCTTCACAAAAACTGGTGGATATATCCTGTCTTGACCCCCTCCTGGTATCGAAGTACAACATGGGGGAGACCTCCCTTAACCCCAAAAGTTTAACAAATTAGTACATTTCAGTTTCTTTATAGCCATGCAGAGAATCCTTTTCTTGACTTGTGGTGTAACTATCCAAGTTCTTGGTCCCCTGAACCTTCCCGACATCCCAGTCCCCAAATTTCCATCATAACATCATACCTAGAATCCCATGTACAACCCAAAAATACCATATCACAATAACAGTACTCAACCCAAATCTCTATTCACACATAACCAACACCACAAACCACAAGACTATGTGCTTGAAGGCCTAAACAAGGATTCTCACTTTTAACTATACAATAAGTATAAAACGTAAAGAGGTCAATCTACTCGATATGAAAACCTAGCCTACCTGGATGCCAAGCAACTGCAAGGATATGTTACTGGCTCCGTGAAGGCGTTCACTGACAATTCTACAGGCTCGAATCCGTAGTTTCACATCCTTTTGCTGGAATCCTTCCTCTTCATGGCTCCCAAGCCTTGGAGCAGCCTAGGAGGGTTTTTGAAAGAACCCTCATTTATTTTCCAACTGAGGAGGAGGAGTCTTTTATTTAATATCACGTAACAGGCTACTGCCTTCCATCATCCCGCTATAGCGGATGGCCTTCCGCCATAGCGGTTCCACTATAGCAGAATAAATACCACTATAGCGGAGTGACGTCAGCCCAGACCAAATTCTAAAAATTATAGATTTTATTCACTTCAACCCCGCTTAATACAAAAATATTTTAAATTGTTCCAAAAAATTTGCGATATCATGGTTTTTAAAATAACGACGAATCCAGTTGTTACAACAAATACCAATTTACCCTTATTCATTGTTGAACGATCTCGAATACCCGATGATGAAATGAACTAGCCCAGGACCCCCCACTATCCTAAGTGGTCGCGTAACTTACAATCCTACGCAAATTACCAAACCTTCCCTCAAATTAGTCATACCGACTTAAAGGAAATTAAGTGATCCTGATCCCTAGGAGAATTTTGGAGTTATCGCAAGGAAAAGAATTTACACGTGACCTTCTCGAGTACTCAAGAAATCCGAGGCCTTAGATAATGTCAGAGTAAAAGAATTTAAAAATACCCGGGAGAACCTTTTCTTTCCTAAAATGGACTGACACGTCCGCTATAGCGGACATAATACCGCTATGAAAGTTCCGCTATAGCAGAGTACCGACCACTATGGCGGTTGGTAATAGACTAAAATAGGGGAGAAATAGGTTTTCTCCCCATTCTCTCCTATTTTCAACCCAAACTCTCCCTCTTTTCTCCCAATCACTACGCTCCCAACATTGGAATTTCGAGGTAACAATTGTTCTAACCTGCTATTTTACTTCCCTTCACAATTATTGTCATGCCCCAAGGTTACCCCCTAGACGTACTACGAGACTCGGAACCACAAGGATCCCAAGCTAACCCTTGTACATAGCATTCTTAAGCATAACAAAATATAAGAGGAAACATAAAACGGAAATCCAATAAGGAAACATCAATAAGGGTCTAAGAGCCACATAACATACAATATCCAAAAAGGGAACTCGAATACAAACTACGTCTGAAAGCCTCTAGTAATAACATAAAGAGTTGCTAGGACAAGACCCTATCTAACTCGGAGTATAGAAGTAAAGCTAATATAGAGAATAGCATAACTAGTCCTCAAACCATGAGGTCTCACCACAGCTGACTAAGGAAGTGGCCTGAGACTCTAGCCACGAAGCTGAGAAGGGGTACCTGAATCTGCATCATCAAAGGATTCAGCGCAATATGCGTTAGTACTATGGAATGTACTAAGTATGTGAGCAATGCATGATCATGAAGAAAACATGCTAAATATACTTAAATAACTGGGATCATGCTTTTAAAGGTAAACTGAACGCAAAGACTCTAATACTTTCCATAAGCTGAAACATAATCATAAGTAATAAGTCTGAAATCTGAATAAGAGTCAAATGCAAATTTTAAAAGCATAAACTTTTTTCTGTGGGAGGTTCTCTAACCGACATAGACTATGTGATCTAAATGGAATCCGATGTATCCGCCCCATCTAAAGGACCCAATATACCTTGCCAGGGTATAAAGGCATTACTTTGGCGTGATCACTAAAACTGATGCCCAATAGAGGGGACTTAAGACCTATGGGGGCACGTAGTTCTGGGATTTTTTTGGGTACTCTCACCCTATCTAACTCGGTGCTAATACTACTCCAAAAACATACATATAGCTCATATAATACTGGGCATATCTGATGCCAAATTTGTCTGAAAAGCATAAGGGTATATCTGATACCATGCAAATCACTTAGCTTAGGTGGACATATTTAGATGCCAAACCTTTCTTAAAACATAGGAACATATCTGATGTCCAAAGATTTCTCAAAATATAGGGACATATCTGATGTCATGCAATTTACAAGTCATGAATCTTAAATCTTTGCAAGACCATAATTCAAATATACTTTTTCTTTCTAAATTCATACTTAAAGAATTAGTCATGCAATTTCATAAATACATAGAGGCCATGATATCTAATCATGCCAACTTTCTCTTGAAAACATGTAAATCCAGAGTTTTATGCTAGAAATCAACATTCATGCTTGGGCTTTCAAAACCAATGAGAGAATCATAATCAAATCATGAGTAATCAAGAGGAAACCATTAATTTAACCATAGAAACTGATTTCATAAACTTTCCCCAATTTTGGTGCAAAACCCTAATTACATAAGTTCATAATTCAACATAAAATTTGGGGATTTTGGGCACAAGGGTGAAAGGAATCCATTGTTAAAAATTCACACACCTAGGTGGAAGATTACCCACTTGATTGGAAAAGAATAAGGACACTTGATTTGGAGCTTTGGGGTCTTGAGCTTGAGAGCATTTTTCCTCTTTGAGAGAAAAATGATGAACTTAAGAGGGACTTAGGGGAGTATGGGTGAAAACCCTTCTAAAAGTAGTCAAAACGACTTCACTTAATAGTTAAAAGGGTGGGAAATGACTAAAATACACCTAGAAATTAATTAAAAGAAAGCTGGAAATTTGGTCGGCTTCAGGGATCACGAATGGAGTCTATGACTCGTAGACCTTTCCACGACTCGCAGATCCCTAATCGTGGAAACTGCCAGAAATTTCAATCTGTAAGAGGTCTTCTACGGTTCAACAGGACGACTCGTGGAAACTTCCACGAGTCGTAGAACCTAATTGTGGAACTCAGGGAAATTGACTGACCTCTGATCAACATCCACAAGTTAATAGTACGACCCATAGAAACTTCTACGAGTTGTGGAAGTGACTCGTGATTGTCAGTAGTGAGGTTGGTTCTGCAGGACTGGAATAACAAGTCATTCCCACGACTCTCTAACCTTCCACGATTCATAGACTTGACCCGTGGTCCCTGAATTTCCAAAATTTTCAGCAAGTCCGAGTTTAAAAGCTGGATATGTTTCTGGGGTGTTACAATATCTCCCCCTTGGGATCATTCGTCCTCGAATGAAGACTAAACAAGGAAAACTGAGGGGAAAACAGCCCAACCAAACATCAAAACATAGAAATCAAGGGAACATCATGAAACTGAATTTCTCAACTTGAAAACATGATAAACTAACTTCGTAAAACATGGATGCATGCTAGGATCGTAAGAGAAATTAGTGGAATAGAATCGGAGGGACATACCAAGGAGGAAACTATTACCTCAAGCTGGAACTGAGTCGGAAGGAAAGAGATGAGGGTATTTGGCCTTCATTGCCTCCTCCCCTTCCCAAGTAGCACCCACAACAAGCTGATTCCTCCAAAGGACTTTTATAGAAGCGACTTCTTTGTTTCGCAACCTCCAAATCTGACGACCAAGGATCTCCACGGGAACCTCCTCATAAGTGAGACTATCCTTCACACCCATATCTTCCAAAGGCACAATCAAGCTCGGATCGCCAACACACTTTTTCAACAAGGAAACATGGAAAACTAGGTGAACCGTTTCCAACTCCATTGGCAACTCCAACTTATAAGAAGCATTACCAACTCTCCTCAAAATCCGATAAGGACCTACAAAACGGGGACTAAGTTTTCCTTTTCTTTCCAAACCTCATCACACCCTTCATGGGTGACACCTTAAGGAAAACCCAATCATCAACTTCAAATTCTAACTCCCTTCTTCTCACATCTGCATAAGATTTTTGTCGACTCTGAGCGGTCTTCAGCCTTTCCCGAATAAGCTAAACTTTATCCATGGTTTCATGCACCGAATCTGGATCAATCAGGGCTGCCTCACCAACCTTGAACCAACCAATAGGAGATCTACACCTCCGGCCATAAAGTGCCTCATATGGAGCCATCTGGATGCTAGAGTGGAAATTGTTATTGTAGGCAAACTCGATAAGAGGTAAGTGATCATCCCAATTTACTTTGAAGTCAATAACACAAGCTCTCAACATATCCTCCAAAGTCTGAATAATACGCTCGGCCTGGCCATCCGTCTGAGGGTGAAAAGTTGTGCTAAGCTCCACATTAGTGCCAAGACCTTTCTGAAATGACCTCCAAAACTGAGATGTAAACTAAGGACCTCTATCCAAAATGATAGACAAGGGAACACCAAGCAATCAGACTATCTCTCGAATGTAGAGTCTGGCATAATTATCCATTGTATCCATAGTCTTAACAGCCAAGAAATGGGATGACTTGGTCATCCGGTCGATAATCACCCAAATAGAATCATGCTGACTTCGAGTATGAGGCAAACCCATAATAAAGTCCATATTGATTGCTTCCCATTTTCAAGTGGGAAGGTCAATATCCTGAAGCATACCACCTGATCTTTAATGTTCCACCTTTACCTATTAACAGTTGGGACACTTCGCCACAAACTCGGCTATGTCCTTCTTCATACCATTCCACCAAAAGATTTCCCGTAGATCACGGTACATCTTAGTGGCACCCAGATGAATGGAGTATATATAACTGTGAGCCTCGGACAAAATCTGTTGTCTCAACCCATCAACATCTGGCACACATAAGCGACCTTGATAACAAAGCACACCATCTCCCCCTTGGGAGAAAACCTCGACCCTTTGCTGACGAAATGCACCCTTAAGCTGAAGTAGAATGGGATCTTGGTCTTTCTTGGCTTTCACCTCAGCCACCGAGGATGATTCGGCACCATTAGTCACAATCACACCACCTTTGGTCGAGTCCGTAAGGAAAACTCCCAATTGAGCAAGCCTATGAACTTCTTTAACCAATTCCTTCTTTCCATCTTCAGTAGAAGCTACACTTCCCATGGACAACCTACTCAAAGCATCCGCCACAACATTGGCCTTACCCCTATGGTAAAGCACATTCATATCATAATCCTTAAGGAGCTCAAGCCATCTCCTTTGTCGCAAATTCAATTCCTTTAGAGTGAACACGTATTGAAGACTCTTATGATTGGTGAAAACACCCACATGCACCTCATACAAGTAGTACCTCCAAATCTTCAAAGCAAAAACTATGGCCGCTAGCTCAAGGTGATGAGTAGGGTAGTTCTTCTCATGTACCTTAAGTTGTCTCGAGGTATAAGCAATCACCTTGCCCCATTGCATCAAAATGCAACCCAAACCAATTTTGGAGGCATCACAATACACAACAAAATCATCAAGGCCCTCGTGTAGAGCCAATACTGGAGCTGTAGTCAATCGAGTCTTCAATTCCTGAAAACTTTTCTCATAAGAGTCAGACCACTGAAACTTAACCTTTTTCTGAGTCAATCGGGTCAAAGGGGAAGCAAGGGAGGAAAATCCATCCACAAATCTCCTATAGTAACCACCCAAACCCAAGAAGCTTATAATATCAGACGGAGAAGTGGGTCTAGGCCAGTTCTTTACCGCCTCGACCTTTTGAGAATTAACCCGAATACCATCTTTAGTAACAATATGACCTAGAAAAGCAACAAATTGTATCCAAAACTCGCACTTGCTAAACTTAGCAAACAACTGTCTATCCTTGAGAGTTTACAACACAACATTCAAGTGATCCGCATGCTCCTCCTTACTCCGAGAGTAGATGAGGATATCATCAATGAAAACAATCACAAACATATCCAAATACTGCTTGAACACATGGTTCATCAAATCCATAAAAGCTGCAGGAGCATTCGTTGGACCAAAAGACATAAAAAAAAACTTATAGTGACCATACTGAGTCCTGAAGGCTGTCTTCGGGATATCACATTCCCAAACCCGAAGCTTATGATAACCGGATATAAGGTCGATTTTGGAGAAGAAACTAGCACCCTGAAGCTGATCGAACAACTCATCAATCCTAGGAATGGGATACTTATTCTTGATTGTGACCCTGTTCAATTGACGGTAATCAATACACATTCTAAGAGATCCATCATTCTTCCGAACAAACAAAACTGGGGCACCCCAAGGAGAAATACTAGGCATGATGAAACTCTTATCAAGCAAGTCTTTCAGTTGATCTTTCAACTCCTTGAGTTCTGCGGGGGCCATTCTATAGGGAGGAATAGAGATAGGATTCGTATCTAGAAAAAGATCCATCCCAAAGTCAATTTCCCACTCAGGAAGGACTCCGGGAAAATCATCGGGGAACACTTCTAGGGATTCGTTCACAACTGAAATAGACTGAATAGTCGGGGTCTCAGACTCCATGTCCATAACCTGAACTATATGATAGACATAACCCTTAGAAATCATCTTTCTAGCCTTAAGATAAGATATGAAATGACCCTTCGAAGAAGAGGGACTACCTTGCCATTCTAGGATAGGTTCCTTAGGAAACTTGAAACTAACCACACGAGTGTGGCAATCAACTGAGGCATAACATGCATACAACCAGTCCATACCAAGAATAACATCAAAATTAGTCATCTCTAACTCTACTAAATCCGCTGAAGTGACTCTATGAAGGACTGAGATAGAGCAATTTCGATACTCTTTCGGTTAGGACTGACTCACCAACAGGAGTAGAAACATGAAAGGGTTCTAAAAGCAATTCAAGACGAATCTTGAACTTACAAGACACATAAGGGGTTACAAAAGATAAGGAAGCACCGGGATCCAACAAGGAATACACATCAAGAGAGAAGACTTTCAATATACTGGTAACCACATCTGGAGAACTCTCCTGATCCTGGTGGGAGGACATAGCATAAAGACGGTTCCGAAACTGACCACCAGAACTAGAAGCTGCGCCATGCGGGGTTGGTCTACCACCTGAAGCTTCTGGGGTAGACTGAGTCCTACCACCTCCCTGCCCCTTCTTAGCTGAAGGGCAATCTCTAACACGGTGTCCGGTCTGACCTCACTCCAAACAACCCTCTTTACCAGCCAAACACTCACCTGGGTGAGTCTTCCCACGTTTAACACAAACTGGGTAGGAATATCCCTTAGTGACACTACCCTGAGACTGAGAATAGGAACCAAATCCCCTACCACCCTGATCATGATGAGGCTTCTGAACCTAGGTAAGAGCACTAGCAGAATAGTGAACAAGACCTGATGACTTCTTCTGGAAGGAAGAGCGATGTCCACCTCCGGACCTGTGATGACCAAAACCTGATCCCTCGAATCTACCCCTCTTGTTCTCCCGAGCTATCTCCTTAATTTTGTCACCCTCGATCAGATGGGCATGAGTCATGAGACAAGAGATGTTCATGTCACTCAGCAACAAGGCAGACCTACACTCTTTCTTCACTATATCGGAAACACCATAGATAAACTTGCTCATTTGATCATGTGAGTCCGCTACCATGGAGAGAGCATACCTAGACAACTGAGTGAACTTCAAACTATACTCTTACACCGACATCGAACCTTGTCTCAAGTTCACAAATTCCTCCACTTTTGCTTGCCTCAGCTCACGGGAAAAGAACCTATCAAGAAATGCTCTCTCAAAACACTCCCAAGTCATGGGGATGGCATCCATCACCCTAGCCTCCTTCCATTGCATGAACCAAATATGAACCACATCCTTGAGTTAGTAGGATGCAAGCTCAACACCATCAACACCCGCTACTTTTATAACCTCAAAGATCTTCTTCACTTCATCAATAAAGTTAAGCGGGTCCTCACTCACTTTCAAACCCTAAAACTCTGGAGGGTTCATACGGATAAAGTCATGAACTCAGGCCGCTACCCCACCTTGAGGATGAGCGGGGGCAGGAGCCTGTTGATTTGCCAAAGTCTGAGCTAGTATATGAATAGCATTTCTGAACTCATCATTCGTGACATCGGGAATCGGAACTTGAGGAGCGGCATTTCGATCGGCTCGAGGAGGCATAGCATGTCGAGGAGGCATAATCTGAATTGTATAAGATAAGGATTAGAGGAACATTAGACTTAAGCTCTATCGCACGATGTGATCATGAAAGAAGTGAAGTTTTTCTAAGATATCTCATAGCTTCCCTCTTATATGTGTGGCGCGCTTCACACATATAAAAAAGACTCTACACGATGCAGCTTTCAGTCATCCTAGGACCCTTGAACCTAAGGATCTGATACCAAGTTTGTCACACCTTGAGGTTACCCACATAACACGAGACTCGGGACCACAAGGATCCCAAGCTAACCCTTACCATAGCATTCTCAAGCATAACAAAAGATAAGCGGAAACATAATATGGAAATCCAATAAGGAAACATCAGTAAGGGTCTAGGAGCCACATAACATGCAATATACATAAAGGGAACTCGAATACAAACTATGTCTGAAAGCCTCTGGTCATAACATAAAGAGTTACTAGTACAAGACCCTAGCTAACTCAGAGTATAGAAGTAAACCTAACATAAGAAAAAGCATAACTAGTCCTCGAACCATGAGGACTCACCACAGCTGACTAAGGAAGTGGCCTGAGACTCTAGCCACGAAGCAGAAAAGGGGTACCTGAATCTACATTATCAAAGGATGCAGCATAATATGCAATAGTATTATGGAATGTACTAAGTATGTGAGAAATGCATGATCATGAAAAAACCATTCTAAATATACTTAAATAACTGGAATCATTCTTTTATAGGTGTCACGACCCGATTTCTCGGTCATGATGGCACCTACAACCCCCGGTAGGTGAACCAATCCCTGTAGCCCAGAACAGTTAGTAATGGGCTACTATCCAACAAATAAGAGAACAAGACGAATAAAATAGATAATAGGTATATAAATATATACATATGCGGAAACTAAACCAAACCCCAAGACCTGGTATCATAGTACAGAGCCAAACTATATACATGGAGTGCAAATAAACCAAAACTATATATATACAGATGTCTCTGAATGGTAATAGAGTACATGAAGCAAAAGATAAACTAAAGCTAAGCTCCGATCGCCAAGAGCTCACCCTCAGCCTGAAGTACTCTCCAACAGATCTCCAAGCACGAATCACAACGATCTATCGGCGATGGCCCACGCTAGGATCTGCACCCAAAGATGCAGGGGGTAGGGGTGAGCACCAAATGCGAAGCATAAGGTACCCAGTAGGTATCATAGGCCGACTGGGCACATATAAGATAAAAGTGCAGTAACAGACAGAATAGAAGCAAGTAGTCACAGAAATCAACGAAAGGTACACAGGAACTAGCCCAGAGGGAAACCAACAGAACCACATGTGAGGCTAGTAAGAAGAATATACACACCATAGGCACAGGTGAAAGTAAGAAATAACGCACCTGGGGTCCTTGCAACAACAGTGTATACAAAATACGTTTACGAAATGGACGGTATACCGGTAACCTCAAGTGTAAGAAGAAGAGAGAAAGAGTAACAATAGGCATGCCTCAGGACATGAATCAAACTCAACTGAATCACACCAATCTTCATACTTATCCATAATAGAGCAACAATTCTTATAAGTTAAAAGCAAAAGTACCTACCAGTCCCCCGGCCGCCCATACAACGAGGAACACAACCAAGTGAAAAGAACCTCCGGCCCCATTTCCCATACTACCGGGAGCGTACATCAGCAAACAGCAAACAAGGGCTGGAACCTCGAACCATTGAATGATATGATTGCATGAGATTCTCAAGTGCCATAGTATCTCTGTATGTACCTCCTTCTGTGCGCCGATCCGGCCCAGCAGGTAGGTTCCATGGAAAGAGTCTGCCCGTATTACCTCTACTCCCCCGTATACCCTCTTCCGCACACTGCAAAGCCTGTAAGGCCCCTGGCCCGGATAGCAAGTCCATGGAGTCCCAGACCCCATACTCAACTCAGTTATCAGAACATGTATCAGATACGAGACCTAGTCTCGATATCTTAGATAGAGACCCAGTCTCGAATATGCATGCCCAGACCCTGTCCAGGACTAAAAAGTAGTAGGAAAATATCTCAAAAACCCCTCCAAGGGTGCCCGGGCATAACCGGGTCTAAACAGTAGAAAGTTATCTCAGGTGCTCGGTCCGACCGAGGCTAAAAATCATCTCAAGTAACAAGAAAACTCAACTAGCACCCCGGCCCTGCCGAGTCTAGCGATAATCATAAAACTGATGATTTTAAACATAATTTTACTCTCTTGCCCAAAAATCTCCACAAGTGAAATCAACCATTTCCAAATCATTTCCATCAAAAATGGGCCCCCCGGGCCATGCAAGGTTTAGAAAACAGTGTCAGTAGGCCCAAAGCCAAAACCACAGTAAAACGTGGATAAAACCTCTTTATATGCATGGAAATGGTATGATCACACACAATGGCTGCCCCGCAGCTCACAATCAACCTATCGACCCTGCACAGGCCCACAGCTACTCAACAAGCATAACCAGCCTAGAAGGATAATTCTATGCCCGCGACTCGCGGACATTCCCAAAATCCCACCTTCTATGTTCCAGAGTCAACAAGGCCTCACAGGACCACAAGGGTAAATAAATAAAATATATCGACAAATACTACAAACAACGGAGGAACAAAAGTAGGCGGATATGAATAAAGTGGTCGAGGTCTGTGGTACCAACCTAATAAACCAACCCAAGTATGCCCATTAATACAATTCTATTTTATATATACGGAGTCTAGGAAAAATAAACCGTAACCTACCTGTCGTCCGACGACAAGCTGCTGGAACAACGATGTCCAAGCTCGAACCACTCCGAGAAAACCCAAAACTAAATCGGAATCGGAATCGGATTTGGGATGGAACAACTTAACGTAGATAATTGATTTTTTTTTTGGTGCTCAATATAAGAGAAAAATAAGAACATTAATGCATTCTCCACCAAATATTCCTTCATCCATCTGCTCACATAAGCTAGTATTTGGATAGAAGAGAAAATGAAATGAAAGTTTGTAGTAAGGGACAGTGTCATATGTATACGTGGAAATGTTTCTATATATAACCACATTACTACCAGCCTTTACCAACATTTGTTGGCCACCACATGCTGCCTAGTTCGTTGCACAATGCCTCCACTTCCACGTGGAAGTGGAGGTGGCAACCAATTCACCCCGCTAAGTATATACTCGGGTATTGCATAAATTCGTGGTAAAATAAATATAATATTTTAAATATACCATAATTCATAGAAAATTATTTCGAATAAAACCTACTATATTATAATAATAAATTTCAACGTAACTAAGTTTACTATCTCCATTAAAATATTACGGAGTATAAAAATCTTATAAAATAAATACATATATACTTATAACGTATCAAATATATTTTTCATAAACCTTTAAAATATTTTGAAAATGCAATAATAATATAATTTGTACCAAATTCAACTTTTAAATAACGTATTTTCAAATACACGCACGATACTTATAAAGTTCTTAAGTTTAGGCTCATAATTCGCCTACGCACGATTTCGATACCCAAGAATTCTCTCGGGATCCTCCCTTATATTTTATCACTGTTTCGGAACTGAAATGACATTTTAAAACGTGAAATTGAGGCTTAAATCGAGTTTAACCCGACCCGGTTCGCGACCCGATTCGCAACCCATTTTCTGCCAGACAGTCCGCGGTAAAACAGTCATAACTCTTTACTCCGAGATCAGTTGGACGTGAGGTTTTGTGCGTTGGAAACTAGACTCGTAGACCTTCGATTTGGTATTTTTGGGGACTTCTAACTCTTTATATATTGGGAGAAAAGTCCCGAGACATTTGACCCAAAGTTCAGAAAATTTGTTAAAGGTCTTACGATATCTTTCGTCGATTTGCTTGACTTCAAAACTTAAACGTGGAAATGACCGGAAGGGTCATTACATCATCCACTACTAAAAAAGGGCTTTCGTCCTCGAAAGTCAAGGTCAAGGGGGTACCTGAAGGCTAAAATAGCTACGGATACTGATCCCGCATATCTCTCTCGGTCTCCCAGGTAGCCTCCTCGACTGGACGGTGCCTCCACTGAACCTTAACAACCGGGATCTCTCGAGACCTCAATCTCCTGACATCTCTGGACAAAATAGCAACCGGCTCCTCAACAAAGGCTAAACCCTCATCCAACTGAACTGAATCCCACTGCAACACATGAGACTCATCTGGGACATACCGACGCAACATCGAAACATGGAATACAGGATGTATAGCTGAAAACATCGGAGGCAAGGCTAGCTGATAGGCAACGCTACCAACCCTCTGAAGAATCTCAAACGGCCTAATGTACCTGGGGCTAAGCTTGCCCCGCCTACCAAATCTCATCACGCCCTTCATGGGCGATACACGGAGAAATACCAAGTCACCGACACTAAACTCCAAGGCGCGAAGCCTACGATCAGCATAACTCTTCTGCCTGCTCTGAGCTGCCCGAAGTCTGTCCTGAATCACTCGGACTCGGTCTAAGGAATCTCAAAGCAAATCTGTGCTCTGTGGCCCAGCACTAAAACCATCAAACCAACCTACTGGTGATCTGCAACGCCTGCCATACAAAGCCTCAAAAGGTGCCATGCCGATACTCGAATGGAAGTTGTTATTATAAGCAAACTCTGCCAAGGGAACAAACTTATCCCAAGAACCTCCAAAGTCAAGAACACAGGCCCGAAGCATGTCCTCTAGGACCTGAATGGTCCTCTCGGACTGGCCATCTGTCTGAGGGTGAAAAGCGGTACTAAGATGAACCTCTGTACCCAAATCTCGCTGAATAG